>JACJUY010002032.1:44627-54743 GCA_014220935.1 Platorchestia sp. MABIK
GGAGACGAAGAACACTATATTGATTACACGAACAGTTTGTCAATAGCTGGCACTTTATAACTTCTCTGCATAGCGTCCAGCGCTGATATCAATACACTAAGGAACGCAAAAATAAAGAACCACGTAGCGTGTTCTCCATGACATCTTGTGGTTACACGCGCCGAACGTATTAAGAAATTGTACTTAAATTGTTGCCCTGGCAGCTCTGTCGTGACAGAGACGCCGTGTCGCTGCCGGAAGCGGGCAACTTATGCATAAAGTGATGAAAGCGTTTGTCTACAGAATGTCTCAAAAATTGTAACCAACCTTTTATGGATGGTTTATTGGAACTGAGTTTTCTCATATGATATTAAATTTTCTTGAATGGAGTCTGCAGTCATCACAGTCTCTGCAGTCATGCTCGCCATAGCCGTGTGTGTATAGGACCTGACTCCGTGCGGGGAGACCCGGGTTCGAGTCTCGGCGCTGGTGGCGATTTTCTCTGTTGGGTATGGGAGAAAAATTCTAAGCACAATACCCCTCTCTACCCAGGTGTCTGAAATGGGTACCGGTTTTTGGCCGGGGGAAAGCGTCATGGCGTCCTGGTGTTAGTTCTAAGGCATTTGAAAAACCAATGTAAAAGGTGATTTGTATCATGCTTCAATTGGAAATAAAGCATCCGTAGATGCCGATGTTGTTTGTTGTGCTTTCCTTTGATTCTCCACCTCAGACTTGCGTATGTGTCAATGGACACTTTAGTTGATGGAAAGATGAAAAAAAGAGGAAAGATGAAAAAAAGAGGAAAGATTTTTATCTCTTCATTCATCACACCATCACACAGTCCTTGCAGTCATCACACCATCACACAGTCCCTGCAGTCATCACACCATCACACAGTCCCTGCAGTCATCACACCATCACACAGTTTCTGCAGTCATCACACCATCACACAGTCCCTGCAGTCATCACACCATCACACAGTCCCTGCAGTCATCACACCATCACACAGTCCCTGCAGTCATCACACCATCACACAGTCTCTGCAGTCATCACACCATCACACAGTCTCTGCAGTCATCACACCATCACACAGTCTCTGTAGTCATCACACCATCACAGTCTCTGCAGTCACCACAACCTCCATACCAGGCTGCTCATCACCCCTGCCGAGGATGTAGGGGTCTATCGATACAAATCTAATTATGGCAATTACATTAATTTTCAATTTAAATACACGAATGCCTAAATATTCAGGTTTAATTTAATGGACGTATATCTACCAGGTATATCAACGTTGATCTATAAGAGAAAAAGGAAATGAACAAATTTTTAAATTAGAGTAAAATAATTTAATAACGTGACCATAACATTTATGGAGGAATAAGATCCAAAATTGACAAACTCACAAGCCCTCAGCTTGGGACCTCACCTTTTCCCCTGGGAGCGCCAAGTCTCCGCCACAAAAGTAGTCTCCCACATAGGAAACAGAAAGTCTACCAAATAACAGCACAGAGATGTGACAAATGAACAAACAGCGCCGCGGTTCGTTCTATGTGAGAAGACGACACAAGCGGTGGCGGTGTATTGGTATTTATCTAAAATTTAGGTAAACCAAAAATAAGTTCAGAGTAAATTGATTTTACGTAATTGAAAACAAATTATTTGGTTTGAAGTTTTAATGAAACTGATTGAAGAAAAGGTCCTAATCAGCAAGAGGAATTTCGAGTTTTTTCAGAGGCGAATCAGTCGGAGAGCGACGGAAAGGCCGAGTTTTGCAATTATCGAGTGGTTTTCATATCGAGTGGCGAATCTGTTAAATTTACAGCGTTGAAATTCTGTCCAGTGAAGCCATGGCTAGAAAATCACACTTGCTCTTTGGAACAATCTAAGGACGTCATTCATTTTCATTTATTATTTGTATCAATAAGCTAACTAATTCAAAGCTATCTCAAAAAACCTCGCAGTGATGAAGTAAAGATCTGCGATCCCTTATATTTCCCGAAATGGAGAACTCGGGAACAACTGCAAAGTTCATAAATCAAATGAAATAGAAATTCCCTTTGTCGTAAGCGGCCCATAGACGATCAATTTAATTGTCAATATCATTGACTCAATTTATTGATGAGATTTTTTTGTTGCCCACAAAGTCAAATAATTGACGGTCGTCAACCAAGCCCACAGACGATCAATAAAATTGTCAATATTCATCATTGTCAACTATATTGACAATAAAATTGATTGTCTATGGGCCGCTTGAAATGGGAAACGTTGTTTTGGTTCTGTAAATATAAAAAAAAAGATAGGAGGATAATAAAGAACGCATGAAAATTCATACGTGTTTCAAACATTTCACATCATAAACCTGTTTCAAAAACATTAAGTAGGAACATTTGTAAATACTCCAATTTTTCAATTGGAAAAATATCGTAAGGCTATTTGACGCGTTTCGGGACGAACGACTAAACGCCAAAAATTTTAATTTTAAGATTTTTGTCTCAAAACTCGAAGAATACCAATGAGAATCTAATCACCAAAGGTTAGATTATTAGTTAGTTTAAGCCTCCCTACCCTCAACAAATAAGATCCAAAGAGAGGAAGGAAGAAGGTACTATTTCGTATGGAGTTGAGAGAACGCGGAATCTATGGAGAAAGGGCATAGAAACAGTAAGATGAGAAACAAGTTCATAAAACAAGATCAAAGTTGAAGAAGAAAGTAGTAGGTGTTGAAAAAACAGGACAGCAATGAACCGAAAAAAGATGGTCCGTAACAAAACAAAAACCTATTCTATTTTAACAAAAAGAATGCCTACCTAAACTTTAGCTCGGGCCCTCATATTGTCCCTCTGGGAGCGCTAATTCCCATAGATACAACAGTTGTATCCCCCTGAGGCAACTAATCTCCATATTTCATGGCTGAATTCCAAGTATTTATGTGAAAATAGGTGCTTGTATATTTGATAAAAGCATGTTTAAATGTGGCTACTTAAGACCACAGACTTTCCTCAAATTGTTTTCCTAATCTTGTTTTATGTAGTTTTGATTTTTCCAGACTTGCAAATTCGAAGTGCACGAACATCAGTGTTGCTCATAGAATTCTAACATTTTTAAAATTAATTTTGTAAGCAGCCTTCTAACATGACTAGAAAAAGGAGAACAAAGAATGTGGGAAAGTGGAAAAGAGAAGCAGATATTGTAAGACTATAATTAATTTAAACAAATAATACATCTCCATTACACGATTATTAAACCCCCATTTGAAGGCTCAAAGTTCTGTTAATGACAAGTAAGTATCTTTACGTCCCAAACACTTTACCTCTGATTGTGGAAAGCATAAAATGGCGCTGCGTCAATCTTCCATCGAACGCGTCATATACAACGCGTGTTTGTAAGCTCATGGCACAAACTTCGGCAGTGGGTAGGAAAACTGAAAAGAACAACTTTTTCACGTATAACAAAAAGTTTGGAAATCTATTGTTTAAGAGATTTCAAATGAGAAGTTTTCACACTTAACACACTTCATACCATAAACCTGCTTCACAAAAGAACATTGCATACCATAAAATTACTTCAAAAGAAGATTACACACCATAAAATTACTACAAAAGAACATTGCATACAATAAAATTACTTCAAAAGAAGATTACACACCATAAAATTACTTCAAAAGAACATTACATACCATAAAATTACTTCAAAAAACACTTTACAGTCGAGCCGAAACATATTTCTTTAGAATTTGATTTGTTGCCATACATATCAGGTAATGAATTTCATTTTTCAAAAATTCAATTTGTTGTAACACATTTCAGGTATGAAATTTCTTCGAAAATGAACTGCTCTTCTTTCTTACTTTCTACAGGCTTAAACTTAGATACGTACCGTACTTCAGGGTTCCCTCTCGAAGATTTAAATGAGATTCTGCAGCCTCCGGAATTGGGCATCCAGCAGCCTGTAAATTAGATTAGATGTTAGTTTGAGCGACCGTAACCTCAACAAATGTGTTCCAAAGAAAGGAAGGAGGAAGGCACCATTAACACTTTGACCGCAACGGGCGCCACCGGTGGCCTCGGAGGGGATTTTCATAATGCTGCTGATCGACTAGTGGTCACACACTCAGTTTTCATAAATGCCTAATTAAAGCTGAATGAAGGTTCAATCCAGTTAGTGTTAGCTATTTTCAAAATTGCTTCCTACAACTGAATTTAAATTCGCATCGAATTTTGAATTTCAGATTAACCAATTGCGGTCAAAGTTTTAAGTATGGAGTTAAGAAAATGAGGAATCTATGAACAAGGTGCGTAGAAACAGGTAGTTGAGAAAGAAGTTCGTGAAACAAGATAGAAGTAGAAGAAGAAAGTAGTAGGCGCTGAAAAACCGGATGGTAGTCAAACGAAAAAAAAAAAAAACATCGGCATCTTAGGATGCTTCATTTCTAATCAAGCCTGATACATATGATCTTAAGCATTGGTTTTTTAAATGCCTTATAACTAACACTATATATAGGACACCATGACGGTTCCCCCGTGAAGCCGGTACCCATTTCCGACACCTGGGATGAGTGGGGTATTGTGCTTGAGCTCTCCCTTGTACCCAACGGGGAAAATCGCCGCGCCAGTGCCGGGATACGAACCCGGGCCTCCAACATGCAAGGCCGATCCCTTAACCACTGTACCACTGCGAGCACTATAAGGAGCACTGCGAGCGCAATGAGCACTGCGAGCACAATTAGGAGCACTGCGAGCACAAAAAATAACATGATACGGAACAAAATAAAAAATTATTTCATTTCAACTAAAGGAAGGCCTACCTAACCTTCAGCTCAGGACCTCGCATATTCCTTCCGGGAGCACAAATTTCCACAGATACAATACTTGAATACAGTTAAAGGCTGAAATAATAGAAACTTTTATCTGATATAAACAGTCCATTTTTGAGAGCTTACATTGCGACTTTATAGATGAAAACCATATCACTCTGTTCTTTTACATTTGTTAATATTTAACTCAACACGTTCACTACATTTCTTCTTCCTCTACCTCGCCGTGACATCTGTCCCCAGCAAACAATAGAAAGATTGCTCAAAGTAACCCAAACAAAGCATCTCCAAACTCCAAATTCGACAACTTGAGTTCTCTGTGAAACGCAGCTGCGTTACGAACCTAACTAACTTTTTTGGAGAAGTCTGCCGAATTTTCGACAGAAAAAAAAGAATGAAAGAAAAATAGTTTATTTCCAATAAAGATGAGAAGAAACTTGGGTAGTCGTTTCGATCATTCGTTTTTAAAATGTCTTCACAAAAAGATGCTTAGTTGATATACACACATGGGTATCGTATTATAGTCGAAATATGTATATGATTGGGAGAGAAACATTTAAAAATGCATTCACTTTGTTGCGACAGTACGAAAGACTTTATGTATCTCGACTTTCAGAAAGCCCTCGGTTAACACGTTGACTGCAATGGGTTAAGCTGAAGTTTAATCTTCAACTCAAAATTAAAGTCACACGTGGTTAACAATTTAATTAATACAAAACATTAACTGGGTCCATTGAATACCACTAATTTTAAAAGATTGTTAAAAATTTTCAAACGACCCATCGATGGGTCGTTTCACAAGCAACGTGTTAAGTGCTGACGAAAACCTATGGAGGAATGGAAAGCAAAAATATTCAGGGTAATTTCCCTCAATGGATACGAAACTATCTTACTAATGAGAAGAGTAGCTGTCAGCGAGAAACTTGAGTCCCCAAGGAAGCATTTTAGGTCGACTTTCTCTTCTTAAAATAAAATAATTCTCTTAACCCAATAGCGACCAAGTTGTTTGGCTCTTGAACGAAATATTACGGTAATTTCTTTTATATTAAAGTATATGCAACAAAGTAAATGTAAACTTTCAATCGAAACATTTAGAATATGAAACCGATAAAAATTTCACATTTACTGGGCTTCATTTATCATTATTTGAGAAATTTTAGAATACAATAACACATTCCTTGCGAAGGGACCCACCGGTTAGCACTGAGGGGATTTTCAAAATGATGTTGACCGACTGTGCTGTCACTAACTCAATGTATATAAATACTTAATGGAAGCTAAATGAAGGCACGATCCAAATAATATTTATTATTTTAAAGATTGATAACCACAAATGATTTTAAATTTGAATTGAATATTGAATTGAACCTCAGTCTAACCCATCGCAGGAAACTCGTCAAAATTTTTTTCTTTTTCCGCTACATCAAGAAATTTCACCTCGGAATCCCAAGCGAAATTAATGAATTGGTGGATGACAATATTTTATAAAATAAGGAATAAAAAGTAAGTTTATGCCTCCCTAACCACAACAAAGATGTTCCAAAGAGAGGAAGAACACCCCAATTAGTGCAGGGTTAAGGGAACTGGGAATATATGCACGAGGTGTGTCCCCTCGAGTACAGAAACAGCATGTTAGGAAGGAAGTTCATGAAGCAAGATAAAAGTTGTTGAAGAAAGTAGTAGGTGCTGGAAAACAGGACAGCAGTCGACCGAAAAAAAGATGGCTCGTTACATAACAAAAAACTTCTTCTCCTTCAACAAAAAGAAGGCCTACCTAACCCTCACCTCGGGACCTCGCATTTTCCCCCCGGAGCGCTAACACCCACATGTACAGCAGTAGTGTCCCCCTGAGAGGTAACATTCAGACCTGAACCTTCTCCTTCAATGGACCGAAGCTTGACAAGTGTGCTTCCATTTCGATAAATGCCTAGTAATTCACACTAGTCAATTCACACAAGTCTCACGAGAAGCAATGGTCCACCATACTCAGTAGATAGACCCACCTACAGCAGCTGTAGACCCACCAAGAGACCTAAGCCTCACCACAGACCCCAGCATGATGAACAAGTAGAAAAAGTAAAGATAAATCGTGTAGAGATGAATCATGTATAGATAAATCAAGGAACTATTAATCATGAAAAGATACATTATAGAAAGATAAATCATGTAGAGATAAATTATGGAAAGATAAATAATGGAAAAATAAATCATGCAAAGGTAAATCCCTCCAGACTTCTACAAACTCAGTTACGAGCGTAACTGAAATAGAATAAATGAACGTATAAAAGAAAAACTAATTGAATCAATGAAAGAATAAATGAAATTAAATAAACTGAGTACATGAATAAATGAAAGAAAGACTGAGTGAAAGATTGGCTGGATGAATGATTATATGAATGAAAGAATAAATAAAATATGAGTGCAGGAAAGAATGAATTAAATAATTTATGAATGAAATATGAAAAAAGACTAAAAATAATGAACGAATGAAAGGAACACAAATGAATGAAATGTAGGACAGAATGCGTGTTCTGTCACACATTCTTCTCCTCATTCATATTGTTTCGCCCAATTCTCGTGAAAGCATCATTTCCTGCCTGGAACAAACCCCGGGTTGACGCGCAGTAAAATCTAGGGCGAAGTTAACCTCTATTCTCGCCTCTCCGTGTTGTGCCTCAACTCAAATTTCAAGTCAACTGTAGTAATCGATGTAGAAAATACCAAACGTTAACTTCATCGTGCCTTCATTTAGCTATACGTATTTATGAAAATTGAGTTTGTGACTACTGGTCCGTCAGCAGCAACGTGAAAATCCCCTTAGTGACCACCGGTGGCTCACGTCGCAGTCAGAGTATCATCCTTTCCGCTAGCCTCGGAAATTCATTTTGGTATTTCATAGGGTTAACACTTTCGGTTAATTAACACGTTGACCGCGTGTCCGCGGTTGTTAACGGTTGATTTGGTTAGGTCGTGGGGAGCAGAATTGGGAAATCGACTTGATTGCTCAAATATATGTTATCCTTCCTAAGAAAAATGATATAAATACAATTGCACGATAACATTTCACCTCGTATGACAAAAGTTATTTTTCAAGAGGTCGCGAAACATGAAATTTTATTCATTTATATAATACTAGTGATGAGCAATGTACCGAGTGGTACACATGTGACCCAATACTCGGGGGACGTGTGAAATAAACGGTACTTGTTGCCACTTACGTGCAGTTCAAAACGAAGTTGCTTCATCGTACACCAAGTAATTTCACACAAAATCATTAGAAATTTTTGTATTTGTAAAGGAGAGGACGATAATCGATTTCCCAATATTTGGTGCTTGGTTATAGGTAATTAGATCGCAATAACAGTTTTTCTTCTATGCACTTTCCGTCGCAAATGAGCATTTAACGAGTTATAGCTATAGCTTACCTACCGCATTTCTATTCTTTGAAGCGCGGGAAAAATCGGTTTGAGGGGAGGACCCATAATGGACTCTCCCTTCCGACGGTTGTAATGCGCTTGAATGAGCAGCAGTGTCCCCCAATGGGTTAGACTAAATGATCGTTACGTTAGGTTACTTTACGGTACTTTAGTTCAGTTACATTACACTACGTCACTGCTATAATTCGTTAAATTCTCATTTGCGACGGAAAGTGCATGGAAGAAACATTGTTTATTTCGATCTAATTATTCATATTCAAGCATCAAAAATTGGAAAATCGATTATTTGTCCTCTCTTTCATATAAATCGAAATTGGTCAATATTGATATTAGGCCATTCACGGAAGTTAAAAATTCCGTTCCAAAGAATCACTAAAGGAACACATTTAAAAACGTTTTGCACGAATGACATTTTGCTCGCTGATGCGTTATTTTTGAGTCATTCAACTTAGAAATTTTAAGAACGTCTGGGGTTTCTTTGGAGCTAGCCCCGTTGGTTAAATTTTTAATAACTAAACCTGCCGCTAGGTGGCGCCACTTGTTTTAAGCTTAACTCGACGCAAGAAAAACGGATACACCATCCACGGCTCTCTATCTGAGTGATAGAGAGCCGTGGATGGTGTATCCGTTTTTCTCGCGTCGAGTTAAGCTTAAAACAAGTGGCGCCACCTAGCGGCAGGTTTAGTTATTAAAAATTTTCAACAACACCCAACCCAACCCAACAACTGACACAATTATTTTTAATTTTTAATTTTTATTTATGGGTTTTCTCGCGTCAAGTTAAGCTTATGACTAGTGGCGCCATCTCTCGCGTCCAGTTAAGCTTAAGACTAGTGGCGCCATCTGGTGGGAGGTTTAGTTATCGAATATTTAACTAACGGGGCTAACTCCAAAGTTAAGCCGAACGTCGTATATAAAAGTGAAGGAAAGGACACGTAAATATGCTGTAATACGGTATTAACGTAACGATGGGTGAGGTTCTGTTAGGTTAGCTAAATAAACTAACCTAAAAAACCCAAATCAACCTCAAATAGCTTACCTTAACTTACCCAAACCGAGGCTGTTAGTTTCCCGTCAAGAAGTGGGCGTGTCCCGCCAAGAAGTGGGCGTGTCCCGCCAAGAAGTGGGCGTGTCCCGCCAGAAAAGTGGGCATCACTCAACAATGCGGCGACTAAGCAACCGACCATATAATGTTATTCCTATCTGAACGTAATTATTGTTATATCTCGAAAATAACGCATCAGCGAGCAATATGTCATTCGTGCCAAACGTTTTAAAATGAGTTTCTTTAGTGATTCTTTAGAACGGAATTTTTAATTTCCGTGAAAGGCTTTAATTCAATATTGACCCCGAAATTTTTCCCGTATTGTTATCATTTTTCCGACCGGTGTGAAACTTCACTAATACCGGTTGTTGGACGCGATGGAAGAACCGGTTGCTCTACTTTCTTTTTAGAGCGATCTGCGATCAATGAATAGGGATGTCACTATACCGCAAGTCTGGAAATAGTCAATAAATAGTGAGGTAAACACGGAAAATAAATAAATAAACGGGACGTACATATGTTTTAGAAAACTTACATCACGCAACGTAGTTTTGCAAACGACACGAAACTCAAGCAAACTTTAGTATCAATATACGCCTACACCACAGATACGCTCACCACACACTGCCAGATGCAGACAAGAGAGAGCTGAGCTCTAAATACGCCTGCATCACAGATACGCTTACCACACACTGCCAGATGCAGACAAGAGAGAGCTGAGCTCTAAATACGCCTGTATCACAGATACGCTCACCACACACTGCCAGATGCAGACAAGAGAGTTTAGCTCTAAATACGCCTGTATCACAGATACGCTCACCACACACTGCCAGATGCAG
>JACJUY010002032.1:60218-74422 GCA_014220935.1 Platorchestia sp. MABIK
CACTAGCAGCACACTAGCGAGGCACAGGGGCGGCAAGCACAACACACGCACATGGCGGCGCCGCATTTATGTGCACATGTGCAACACCAACACATGAGGTCCCCTCCGCTCTATTTATAAAACAAAACAAACGAAAAACAAATCTTTGAGAACCCATCAATACTCTCAAATGGACACCTCGTGTAGGCGTGTAGCAACAGGAATGTGTACGCGTGCAGTCAATACGCGCATACATGACAGCGTGTGATGGTGAAGCATATTAGTTCTTCGTTTGTTGACGGTGAAATTTTGTCGGTATCAAAGCATGGCAAATTTTGTTGGACTTGTATACGATCTATTTACTATTAAATCAATTGAATTATTCGATGGGCATCTCGGCGAAAATATTCAGTGCAAGCAAGGCTAATTACTTCTAAACCTCAACAAGAGCAAAATGAAATCTTGCACCCGTCAAAGTTCTCTCCAGCTTCTCCCATCGGTTTGACTCCAGCGAAAAAGACTCGAACGTGTTCAACTCTGCCCAATTGTTATCCACCCCTCCTATCACTGTTGGCCTCCCGTCTAATAACATCATCTGATGACTATGTCGTCCAGTCAAGGGGGGTTGTCCCGCCCACACTTCCCCAGTCTCCGTGTTGAACATCTCGTCATCGGAACGCACCCTCCCTTCTCCCGTTATCATTATGTTCGAGCCGTACCAGAGGCATGCATGACGTGTTAGACCTCGTGTAATGTTAGCAACTTGCCGCCATTCAGTTCCGTCCATCGACCTCTCGTTCACCCAAATTTCATCCCTGCCACCGCCAGCGCCCACGATGTACGCGTGGGTTCCATTTGTGACTGAGCAATGATCAGAGTTTGCATCAAAAGGCAAATTCAGAGTTGAAAAACTCTGTGTCTCGCCATCAAACACGACCAGGTGGCGTTCATAGATGAACCAGACGATGGACTGACCTATGGAAACTGCGGTATGTCCGCTCATAATCATCGGAGCTGAAGGCATGGCCTCCCACCCACTGCCCGGGGAGGTGATGCTTATCTTGTGACAGGCATCAGTTACTTCAATTCCCTTATACCCCCCGCACACCACCACATGTTGTCCTGACGTCGCCGCCGCAGTAGCTACAAGAGGCGCCGGCAGCTCAGGGAAGGACTCGAGGTTCACCTGCTCCACAGTCCGCAGTACGTCACCGTCCCGCCGGCCTCCAAGGATAACGGCTCTGCCTGCACACAATCCAAACACCTCATACAATTCACTCACACAAGCGTTGCCTCAGCTAATTCATACTCATGAATTACTTGAGACTACAACAATTGGCAGCTTTAAATACGACTAATTGACGGCCAGAATAAGTGCACGAATTTATCCGGCATGTTTTTTTTTAATTTTACAGTATTTCTTTCCTCCCTCAGGGGGACACAACTATTGTATCTATGGGAACTAGCGCTCCCAGGGGGCAAATGTGAGGACCCGAGCTAACGGTTAACGCAACGAAACTCAACGAAACTCAACGATACTCAACGAAACTCAACGAAACGCAACGAAAAGCAACGAAAAGCAACGAAACGCAATGAAACGCAACGCAACGCTGCTTACGACCTACTTTAAATGTCCCAGTAACTTTGTTTTTGCAATTGAATTACCTGTAATGATAAACTGTTAAATTGATCGGTTTAACTTGGGCCTGAAGGCCAAAGCGACAGCTAAATAGTTTATGACCGAAGCTGTCGTTAAATGATTTATTATTATTGCCAGCGACGCGTTGCATTTCCCAGAACAACGGCCTCAAGTTTCCTTGCCGCCTTATTTTTTGTTTATAAGTTGAATTGATCAGCGCCGTGTTCTTTGAAATCATAAAAAGTGGGAAAATTTCCGCCCAAAGTAAATTAGTCGAAGTTTTCATTTGTCGCACAGATTCTAAATCTGCCATAATGCTCGCGCCCTCAAATTTAGGGACAAATTTTATGGAAGTTTCGCCTTGAATGTTAATTACAAATTGGTGGTGTGCAGAGCTGCAAACATTATTGTACATTCATTCGTTGTGGGCCGCTGTTATGCGCAGCTATTTTACACCGTTATAATTAGATCTTTCTGTTAACTCAACAGACTAACATGATCTAATTCAATAGACCAACAATAGACTAACTTATATATCCATCCCAATGGTACCCGCGGTAAAAATATTCTCGTACGTGTGCACTGGTGAAGCTCGTATCACAGATGCGGTCATTGAGCATCCTTTAAGAGCGTGAAAGAGAGACGGACCAGCCAATGTGAGGCGTTCAGCGAGATTCCCATTGTAATGACATTAAAGAAATTATGCACAAAAATATCAATAAATTTGTTTATTTTACGTAAGGAGACACTTGGCGTTTCATTTTATGAGTACGATAATTAAATCCTTTTGTCAATTCGACAGACGAACACAATAATATTCCCCAAGTTGAGGACTTATGTTACGAAATAAGTGGTGTATATGTTGTAAAATGGAGGTAAGGAAACTCTGTTCATCTTCAATTCGAATCACAGATACTAGTAATTTTGTAAAGCAGATTCCAGCTTGTATCAAAGATACCAGTAATTTAAGGCTGCAAACACCAGTAACTCGCTGCACAAGTAGGTCACATCGTGTTTGGCTCCCGTCACTTCGTATCACTGATACCCGTTGGCTTGTCTATATAACCTAATTATTCCTGTTGTGTGTTTTTTTAATATTCTAGTGTACACGCCCGTCAAAAATGAAGGGATTTTAAATTTTCCTCATTAGTTTCACGCAGATGTGAATGACAAACAAGGATATCCATCCTAACAGCGCACGCGGTAAAAATTTTTTTGTTCTTTTGTACAGTTGAAACTCGTATCACAGATACGGTCATTAAGCATCCCTGTGAGCGTCACAAAGAAATGGAGGAAGCGGACACTACACGAATGAACTCACCAAGGGTATTATTAATTAAAATTTATTTAAATGTTTTTTTTTGTACTTGTTTATGTATTTGTTTTATGCCCGCATCTAAAGAAATATAGAATGTATTCTTATTTGTTTGGGATCCGTTTAATGACCTTGAACTTATGTCTCATGACCGAAATTCGTTCATATTGCCTGAATTCTATGCTGTGATTGTCGCGTGGAGTGTGAGGAATTAGAGCGAACAACACGTATTTATAATGCCTATTTAGCAACGTTTGTCACGAATGAATCTTATCTCTAACATGAAAACATCGTAGCTATTTTCAATGGTGTTGGTGCTAAAGTATTCAAATTAGCACAAGTGCACAGTGCAAATTATTACAGTGTGTTGAAATATGACTGTTGCTGATATTTTTCCCTCGTAGAATAATGCAAACAGTTTTAAGATATCCTGAATGTTCACAATGAAGCGCTGAGAAACGCATGATTTTGTTGATCAGTGAACCTTGAATATACCCAGTATTTGATAACATCATTTAGCTTCATTACCGCTCTGTCAATGTTCGTCAATGCCTGTGAGCGATGGCTGCTGAAGTCCTTCATTCCACCACATTTTGATAGGTTCTGCTAAATTTGACTGACGTACACTGCGTTGCTTATAAGTTTGTGCCTGCGGCTCGGTGCTAACATGGGCGATGTTCTCCTAGGGATCATGGGTCTGGGAAGAACATGCATTTTGAAGTGTGTTTATATTCTATTCTTCAAACCTACCTCCAAATGCGACACTTCTACGGGCGGTTCTGAGACCCTCTCCTAAAACTTGCGCTCAGTGTTCCCTACAATGGAGAAGAGGGAGGCTATTTACTCACCAGGCTTGGTGGACACGCAGATGTAGCCTCGCTGGCTGTGCTGCTCAGCGTAGCAGGCTTCACCAGACGCGCAGATCTCAGGCACCGTGCACGGTTCCCGGCAGGTGAAGCCAGGCGCGCTGGTGTCGTCAACGCACACTTTCTGGGGAGGACAACTGGCTGTGGAACCGCACCCTTTCTTGGAGCTGACGCCTTCACTATTGGGGTCAGGAATGCCAACTTTGTCGTCAGTACAATTATCCCCGATTTCGAACGGATTCCTGCAGAAAAACCCCTCACTGGTGGTATTGTCTTCTGAACATTTTTCTTCGAATTTGCATTTCCCATTGTAGCCACACCCGACATTCCCAGCACAAGACGTGCCGTTTGAAGCATGTCGCTCCTGCGATGTCATGTTTTCGAAGAACTCCTGCATGACCGCTCCATCCACAGAACACCCCAACCAGTCAAACCATTCTTCTTGGAACATTCTTTGAATTTTTCCGAGCCTGTATTGGATGGGAACGGGCCTCTGGAGGGTCTGGTCTAGATCAGGCAGGGGGACGGTCCCCACGGTGAGGATGCGGGTTGGGGGAAGCCCCAGCGAATTGAGCTCGTCCGGAGCTCGTTCGGAGTCACATCGAGTGACATCTCGGTTGAAGTGTTCTACAACATCATCAAATGAGGAGTCTTTGCGCAAGTTTTGGGTGAAAGACGACGAGACGCAGCGATGTCGCTTGGTCTTTTCCGAGGAGCTGGTAGCTTTCTTGGAAAATAGTTTCATTATCAGGAGCCGTGAGCCAAAGTGTGTCGTGTCTTGGTAATGAGTGCCAAAATCTTCGATGAAATCAGAAAAAGTTTTTTGACTTTTTTCTGCAATTGGGTTTTCCGCTGCAATGCATAATTTTGTGAGAGCCCTATGGAAGTTGGGCGTGAAGGTGGGCCTGGTGTTGAGGTTAATTGACACGGTGTGTGTTTGACATCGAGCCTCTGCCAGGACTACTTCTCCGCCACGCTGGAAGAATTGAACAAGTTTCTCTTCTTCATCATCCACACTGGAAGCAAACTCATTGGACGAGGTCGCGCACCGACGTCGACTTCCTACCATGACGTCATCTCCTGATTTGAAGGACACGGATTCACTAATACCAATTTTATATTCATTATAATTGTAAACAGAGCGCATGGAAAGTGACGACAGATGAGGACAACGCAAGTCCTGAACAGCTCTTCCAATGAAATTGTTCCATTCGAGCGCATTAGTGCAGTCTGTGGCGTTCGATGTCATGGTGAAGATTCCATCCTTCAAGGCTGAGTTCGGATTTTCAAGCGTGTCAAAATTTTGTGGGTCGACTCCTAGCATTGCCAAGCTGATAACTGATGTAGGAAGTGATGCAGGAAACCAACGCTGGAGAGGAAGCGCGTAGCTAAACCCGCAGACCGGATAGCGTTCGACCACGTGATCAGAGGTGCTGGTGCCCTGCCCTCCCACAGGAGGAGTCAGGCAGCTGCCCACCGCCAGTGCTGACATCAGGAAACGCATCAGGATGTTGGCTGGCATCATGTCCTCCACCTGTAAAGAAATGTACGTAGAGTTATTCACGACGGCTCGAGTTTACCGCTCATCAAAGCAACTTAGCTCTAAAGAAGTATACCAAATGACATATACAAGCGCTTCGAGACTTGATGGTTTTAATGCGAGACATTGCTTATCAATTCACCATCCTGATTTGCACGAGATACGGTCGACACCTCTCATGGAGAATGCATAATTTCTTCAAGATTCAATGACACAAAACTGTCAAATGTGGTCTCCACTACTGCTCAAGTAAGAAGTTTACGAGTTAAATGCTGCCTGTCTTCAGCACTCGGAACAAAACGCGCAATTTACAGTTACAGAATACAAGGTTGATGAGGGACTGAGCGGGTCAGTTTCTCTCTTTTCCCACACCAGCATTGAACAGCACTGCAGTAATGGTTAGCACTACCAATTTATCAACACTGAGAATTGTAACAATTAGGACAGATGCTTTAAAACTTCATGCACTTTTTAACTATCTAGATCTAAATCATCCCACATAACTACACCACTACACTTCTATATGATAAGATTCCATCTAATACAGCGCACCAATTCACAACTACACCACAAAACTACACGATGAAATCATAAAATTCCCTCATGTAAACGATACAAGCATGTCACCACGTTTCTACTCCTACACGCAACCACAATACCACACTACGACCATCTCACTACACAATCTCACTGCCCTCCCACCACAAGAAAAAGCAATCACACGACCACTACACCAATCGGCAAGGATACTAAATCACCACCACACCATCACAACTACATCACAGCACCACCACAACACAACCATGTCCCTCAAATAACAGAATACCAAACAACCAAACAATTTTTCTTGATCGGAGCACCAAATAAAATTATTTCAAGTCCCCACTCAAGAAAATTTGTTTCAGAGCATTTCCTTCAATCTCTTGGTGATGTTCCTTGATCTTCTTAAGATCCGAAAAAATATGTTCCACCACCCAACAATCAGTTAGTATCATTTCGTAAATTGGTGAGTTTTTCTAAACACATTTAAGAATATGCGAGAAAAATTGATAAATTTATCGTATTCCTACTGACCTCAGGATTCTGAAGTGAACAGTTTGAATAAGAATAGCTGGCGCATGAGAAGTTGAAAACATTTTCGTTCATGAACACCATTTGCATTAAATGTACTATTTTATGAACTTGCAAAAAATAAAGCAATTATGCTCCCATTCGATCAGCACGATATTTTCCAGACGATAAATTTTAATCTTATCATCGAATGACTGCTGCGAGAGGAGAGACAGAAAGTCCTTCCGAAAGAAGAGAAAGAGTCTAAAGAAGGAAAACGAACGGTACAACTGCCCAGCTGATCCTGTGAGACTTTCCCCGCCCTATCCATCTCTCACCGAATAGGAAAAATTTTAATAACGTGCATTCCGGTAATATTTCATTTTATTAATCTATTTTCCACTCTTTTTACATAATCAGATTGGGTTGTAAGACACTATATAGCTTTACAATGACGGTCATAGCAAAGGCAATGGCTCTAAAATACTCAGTTAAAAACGAACATTTCGACCCCTAAGATCATCATCAGCGGTTCCCTGAAAAACATGCCGAAAATATATTCATGTATTGAAGGAAAACAACACGAAAAGATAGTAAACTGCTAAACATAAGCTATTTTTAAAGTGCATGACGACTGCATATCGTTCAGATCGGGTTTTAGGAGGCTAAGAAAGAAGGATTCGACTATACGTAAATCAGAGTCATAGTTTGCAGAGCTTAAAACGGGAAAATCTTGCTCAAAACAGGAGATTTACACTGATATGAATGGATTCGTATTGCTGAGTGAGGTGGCTTGCATAATGGATTACCAATTATGAAACTTCTGCCAAAATGCTCAAACACTCTACATCTTAGTGCACGTGTCTACCCTTACTCCTCTTCTCGTCTACCCCTCCCTCCCCGTACCGCCTTCCCGTTTGCAGTTTCCTTCCACCTTACTTGAAAAGGCTGTGTTTTGAATCAAAACGAGCAGCAGCACTCCCTCACATTTCAATGGCTATCCTTCTCGTCGAAAATTATCAATTTGTGTTTTACTCAGAGTACAAAATTAAATTATCTTCTTTTATCTTCATCCACCCCGAAAAAAATTCATAATGTATTCATATGAAACCCGCTCAACTACTCGGTAGGTTGCCTTATCTGAAAGAACTACATCCTCCTGCACACTCCGTACGAAAATTTCAGTAAAGCGCATAATACATCTGAATCAACCGTAAAGCGGAAATGCGGGAAATGAAAAGCCTTACTCGTTAAATCATTAGTGTAAGGGTCTCAAACGATCAAAATGACAGTGGCTCCTCAAACGATCAAGAAGTTTGATATCAACAAGAACCTCTCAACCTCCGAAGACAGTGCTGACTGCAAAATCAGGGTCATCCGACACTGGTAAAAATCTCTCAAGCACCGCTTGCAAGAATTTAAAGAACGTCTTAATTTATCAAGTTCCGATACCAGAAATGTGCGCACCCGAAGCGAGTTCCAGCAATTGCAGACAAGCATCACTCGACCTTCAACTCTAAATTTCTAACAGTGAGCGAGAAGACCCATCATCGACAGAGTCAACAATATCAAGCAAAATTTCATCGCTTGCAAGGGCTGCAGCGCCATCAGTACCGTGGAGGGAGCATATAGTATATTCTAGCTCCATGATCAGTACCACCTGTGCCTCAACGAGGGCAACAGCGATACATCTCCCCACCTCTACCTCACTAAAACAGCTCAGAATGACTCATCATCGACCAGGACACCAACACCAATTTAATCTTTAGTACACGACAGAAGTGTAAACGCGAGCGATGAGTTGGATCCTGAAGTTGTGTTAATATTAATAATAAACAATCTTGTATAGGCATTTCAGGCGGTATAGTTCTCTTTGGTAATGCCTGCGGATCAAAAGGATACTGGCAGTAAAATAACACAGAGCGTAAGCTACAAGGAGAGCGTAAGCTGCGAGGACAACGTAAACTTTTCAGCGCCGAGCAAAACAAATTAAATTGCTCCTTCTTTTAACGGGTACTTGCACTCGCCTCAAATTATGAGCTCACAAACAATTCACGACATTAACAACAATGTCTCTTACAACAGTATTTTCCAAATAAAACATTAGGACAACAAGTACCAACATGCGCGTCGTCGATTCTTTCTACCATAGCACACATGGAAATTATAACGGAACAGGTTATTGTGTTAAATTCTCATACAGGTTTTCATGAACCTATATGAGAACCTGCCAGTATTTCCCCTATGTCAGCTTCATTGTCAAGGCCCTAATGATACTTTGCTGCTGCGTGACAATACGTGGCACACTCAGAAGAAAAGACATCGGTCGCTCGTGTTGCGTCAAACCGTCCCCCTGGGGGTCTTGATGACTCTCAAAATAACAAACCGAGTGCCTAGATTTAGAAATGATATCATGCGCTTTCAAAGTCGTTGCCTCTTACACCCGGGCCTTACTCAAATCAAAGAACTTAACGAAAGGAAGTACTCACTTTCTAGTTTCTATGGTGCAAATTTTTGCAGTACGCAAAAATTCTACATAGTGTTGAATATGTGCAAAAACTTGAGTTTAAACCTAATTCAACTTCAAACTTATGCTGAAACTAATAATAATGACACAATAAATAACTTCCAATAGCCACGCACCCCAAAAGAAAAGTATTCCTTTCTCGTACAATTTGCAATGAAATCTATATTGCGAATTACCGAACCCCATAGTCCTCACTTCAACAAACGCCATTAAACAAGCAAAATTGTGGACTACCCTAGTCAAATGCAAAGTCCTTGTACTGCAACATTAAGCTCTAAAATAGAAATCTGTCAACGCACGTTAAATGTACACGTCAGCCCAAACACTTCCAAATCGAGAGCGCCATCAAGAAGAGCTTCCGCAGTTCCCCCATCCACAGCTTACGGAACGTGATTAAACCTAAGCCTTTCCCCAACTGGATTTCAGATTAATAATATTAGGACGAACAACAAATTTGCGTTACTTTCAACAGACACACATAGTGACTCTGACATTCAATTCTTCTCAATCAATCATCGACTTTCTGATACCTGCGCAGAAACAATGAAATTGACAAAAAATACAAAAATACCTCTAACCTCAATAGAAAATCATCAAATAACGATGTTCAAAATGATTCCCACGAAAGACAAATAATTAGAAAAAAATCACTGCTCGTCTATAGCCTCTTTCCAAAATGCACATCACGCGCGCAATCACGTAAGCAGTCACTGCAATGGAAAACAACTTCTGAACAAATTGTAGCCTCAGGAAAGCCCGCGACCTACGATCCAACTTAATTAAAACAAAAATCAGCATCGAACTCAATTTGCACTCGCGCTGCAAACACACTGGATGATGGATGACTAGAAACGATCGCTTAAGACAGAACCTACCCTCACTTTAGCTGACGGACAGTGTCTCCTCCACGCAGTGATAACGCAGCTTGCATCACAGCAAACCTTACAATGCAGACATTTATCTAAAAAAAGCCATAAAGAGGTGGCACACTAGAAACAGACACAAACTTGCAAAATTTATTGACAAGAACTGTGGCGACCAAGAACTGCTGGTCGATAAATACATGATAAGAAAAGCTTCAATCATGCTGTTGGGGACCTTATAACCCAAATAATATCTAACGTGATGAGAATACTAATTTACATGTTCGATAAAATGAATTTGAGATTTAAAAATAATAATTGTCCCTACATCAAATGCTTTGAAAAATTGTCCTCCGGAGAGCATCCATCGGAAACATGACCACTACAACGCCTTCGTAAAAACGCGTAATGAAAATCATGAAGCTTCCACCTCCACTTTGGGACTAAATGACACTGAACAAACAGTATTTTCTCCTGAAACCGATATCACAACCAGTGAACCTAGCAACATTGAACAAGAGGTTGGTACCAAATGCTCCGCCACACCTCGCAAATGTGCAACCTCATGAAAGCATCTAACTATGAAGATAAATGACTTCAAAAAACATATAAACGCTTGCAATCTCAATGATAAAATGAATGATATTAAGGTATTGCTGACCACTGGCAACTAGCGACGTTGACATTTTAAGTGTGAATGAAAACATGGTTTGACTCACGAATCGACAGTTCATACGTCAACATCACCGGGTACACATTGTGCCGTTATGATGGAGTAATGAATAATTGAGGTAGCGGTTCATGCATTTTTATTAAAAAAGTTTACTCCCTATTTCCAATCGGAGAAAAATGTGAAAACATAAAAATTGTGTGGGCCAATTTTCAAGTAAACAAACACAAGTCTTTCATTATTGGCAGTCTGGACAGGCACCATGCAGTCAGCACCTCCTCGCCCAACATTAGTCAGTAAAGTGCCTTAATTAATCTCAACGGCCAAAAATTCTTTTTATGTTTTATGAAACTCTTCTAGAATTAGCCATGAGAAAGAATTCACAAGCGGTCTCAGCACAAAAATTTTACCCTCCTTCTACGATCACTATTTGATAGAACGTCTAATCAATATTGTCAATGAGAAACAGAGATTCAGTTCTAAAACAAATCGCTTGAAAATCGACTAGTCCCATGAAATATTTCAAAAAAAGCTGTTGGATATATGGAACAAATTCCAATGGAAAGCACTTTTTAATAACAATTGCGTATCAGCACTCAATGAATGTACTACTTTCACAACGAGCAAAGTCAAGCCAAGACACACTAAATGGACAGCACACGAGATGAAAGAACAGAGCAATGCGTTGACAAAATGATAATCTCGAGTACAAACTGGACAAATCAGGCAGCACTCTCCGAAACATATACCGGGTGTTTTGTAATTCGGTGCACAGATTTTACCAATATACAGAAAAATACAAAATAAAACATTTGAGGTTTTTGTCATTCGGGAAAATCATTTTATTTTGCGTTTTTTTGTTAATGGGTAAAATATGTGCATCGAATTACAAAACACCCTGTATACAAACATCAGGAGAAAATCCTCCAGAAAAAGTCAGTGAAGTAAAACAAGACCAGTTTCCAAAGAACAGTTAGTGGTAAAACGAAATAAAAACGAGTGAAATTATTTGAGAAGTTGCTCATGATAAAACCAGTCTGTATAAGTAATTTTGACAACTTCTCGACGACGGTGAATTATTACTGTACTTTTTTCTCAAAAGTTGGTGATGAAGTTTCCAGTGAAGTGGCTCAGCTCGTCCAACACAGCTACGAGTGTAAATCCAAACAATGTCTCATCCCCGAATCCGAAAAATGAACGGAGACCAAGGCCAGTTGGTATTGCAGAGATACGGAAAATTTGACACTCACTGAAAAGTACATAAGCAGTAAGAACTGATAGTGTTGCCTTAAATATATGACAGCTTCCCTGTACCACCACCGATGATTTGTTAACAATAAAATTTCTGTAGTCACAAATAAATTTCCTGACCATTGGATACTGTCCATCATTAAACCATTGCATAAATCTTGTGATTTCGATACAGCGCCAAATGACAGTTGTGCAGTCCCCCCGCTGTGTCCAAAATATTTAAAAGAAACAAAATACCAGTTTTCGTTTCACAGGGATAAATTACACCTATTTCATAGCATTCAATATGCTAACAGGAGAAACTTCAGCACTCGCGACGTTTTGCTTAACATGACAGAAAAATATACAATGATATGGACCGAAAAAAATTAACTCTCTCACTCTTGCTTGATCTCTCCAAAGCGTTGGACAGTGCTGAGCATAAAAAAACTCTTGAAAATATTTCAAACCCCAGAATAGGCACTCAGTGGTTTGAAAGCCACCTACGGATCCACCCTCGTGCAATGTGCTTCAATAACAAAATGACCCCATTCATAACAAATGACTTTGGTGTCCCCCAAGGTTCAATCCTCGGCCCGCTCCTACTTTCATCAATTAAATTGATGAAAAGTGAAATCAACAAGAACCCACCAGCCAGCAAACACAAAAATCTCAATATATGCTGATGATGTGGAAATTGCCATGACAAGTTCGACTGCAGATTTCAAAGAAGCACAAGTCAACGCTAATAACCCTCTAAAAAACTGAAATCGAGGTATGACCAAAACGACTTTAAACGTGTTTGAATCAAAGAATGTGTTCCGAAAACCACCAAAATTACCCTAACAATTGGACACGATGGAATCGAACCAGTCGACAGAATAAAAAATCTTGGTGTATGGTTTGACAAAAACATAACTTTCAAACCACACTTAGAAACAATATGCAACAGAATTAGCGGAACCTTAATGTTTTTCATCGCATTAAGAATGCATTTGACGAAAAATTTAGATTATTGGCGATTCAGTTTTTAAAATTATCGTGTTTGGAATATCTGAGTCTAGTCTGGAGAAACACGCCACAATACCAATACCTTCGGAAAGAATTGCAAAATAGTGTGCACTCTTCAGCCGATGTTGTAGGTAAATTTAATTCCAAGAAACGCATTATGCAACCCCTCTCATAAGAAACTCGGCTGGACCCCAATGCCAAATAAATTCCACAGTCGTGAAGCTCGACAAGTGTTCTCGTCTCTCTACCTCCCTCAGTGTAACGCCGATGTTGCAAAAATTTCCGTGTGTTCATGTAGCACAATGAAGTGTTCCTTTATAATGCAACAAAACAGAAAACTGGATATCATGACGATTACATTCCCTAAACGCTCTGTGACCAGAAATAAATATCATATCATGCAGAAGTAACTAGGTATTTCAGTGACCAACATGTGAGCACTGGCTCACTGGTTAAACAGAGATTTATCGCTACCCATAATGAGGGTCTTACGTTGATGTATCCCAAAGTTTAAAAATAGAAGTACACTCCGAGCTTAGAATTTGTTAACCAATGTTCTCACTCATTTTTCACACGTCAAATGATGAATAAAAATTGAAATTCAATTCTTCAAATTTATTGATTTATTTATTTGGAACGCGTGCGTTATGCATTTTTTTATAAATTATGTTTGGCCAACTCTCCCTCATACCATAACACCATTTGACAGAATTTTAGTCAGTTTGTTATATAGAGTGTTTTAGTTCTGTTATATTTCCATATTACATGGCAAACATTTCCATTACATTGCTCGCATTTGAATTTAAATTCCCGCCTCAGGCATCAGAATACCTTCTGCATTACTTCCACAAGTTGGACTTACGAACATTTATTAAAGGAATTGTAAAAATCCAACATGTTAACTTCTCTTTTTTTCTTATATTTTTCTCGAACTATTTCGTGTTTTGTTCACATTTATATTCATGGCTAAATTTTATGTTAGCTTTGTACGAAAACGCAATCGTTTCTGGCTCTAAGGAATTTTCTGCGCCTACCTTATTGTGTTAGATAATCATATAAATTTTCAGTAATGTGGTAAAGCAATTTCCCCGAACTGGATATTAATGTACTCGTTAATATCTTTGCACACAAACTAAATTCAAGCTCCCGAAACGTCGACTTCTTGGATTTAGCCGCAAAATCCCTCACTTCTACCCACTCTACCTTCAACAATATCAACGATGGCCTGCGAAAGACTGAGCTCGTAAGTGACTGTAAAAAGAAACAATCCTTCAAGGCAATTCTCATTGGCATTTACGGTATTGAAAAGCTTTCGACCTTCGTGTCTGGAGTAAAATGTTTCAGAAAAATGTGAACAAAGAAATATTCAACCACCTTTAACTACATGACTGCCGCAATACCACACAAAAACCACAACTCCGCACAACCACCACAACACCACACAACCACCACAACACCTCACAACCACCACAACACCACAAAACCACCACAACACCACACAACCACCACAACAC
>JACJUY010002032.1:74489-87790 GCA_014220935.1 Platorchestia sp. MABIK
ACCACCACAACACCACACAACCACAATACCACACAACCACAACACCACACAACCACCACAACACCACTCAATCACCACAACACCACACAACCACCACAATACCACACAGCCACCACAACACCACACAACCACCACACTACACAAGTTAACGCTGCAATTCACCATCACTCACCACAACACACCACACCGTCACCACCTCACATTGCTGTATCCACCAGCTGGTCACCACCATGAAACACCACAGCAGATTGCCATCATCAATTGCCATCACCATTGCCACCACAGATTAAGAACATGAATTCCAAATGCAGATTGACACAATCAGTAACTGCCAATAGAGATTGCCTCCATTACAGATTGTCACCTGCATGGAAATTTTGCAACGTAAATTGCCACCGCCATTAATTTTTACTAGCAGGACCCTATCCTAAAGTAGCCTAACCTATCCTGTCCAAACTGAAGTTAACTCAGCGTAAAAGCTAACCTAACTATTGCAAACCTAACTTAACCTATCCTAACCTATCTTAACCAATGTCATCGTAAATCTAGGTGGACCCGTGAAGAAATACGGTAAACATTGCCTAACAAATATTAGCATAACATATTCTAACCTAACACCTCATAACCTTAACATATAATAACCTATCATGTCCTAACCGAAGCTATCCTGAAAATATGTCAAACGTAAAAAAAAACATGGACCAGTGGGAAAATTTCATCAACATTACCTATTCTATGCTAACCTAGCCTATCCTAACTTATCTTATCCTAACCTTTCCTATCCTGAACCGTCCTATCCTGATAAAACATCAAACATATCAGTGCATGTAAAGGCGATCTTTTAAATGCAGTGGTCTTCAAACTACGGTCCGCGGGCCAAATCCGGCCCGTGACAATTCACAATAGTAATTGAACTCACGAATTTAGCAAGCGTATTCTCATTGGAGGCGCATACTCGGAGACTTCTATAGAAATGATAAACAATGGCAGAATTAAAACGGTTTTGGACTTGGAAACTTACTGGAGTAATCGGTACGGCCCTTGGGCTGGAAAGTTTAGAGACCCCAATTTTAATGTAGCTCTCAGGAATTCGGTGGTATCCATGATACCGCAAACTCGGATGAGAGTGTAACAGACGGACTAAGGGAGGTACAAGCAGAATATTATATAGATACGAATTTCTGTTGCCATAAGTTACTCGTAATGAATTTCA
This sequence comes from Platorchestia sp. MABIK, assembly GCA_014220935.1. Taxonomy (NCBI): domain Eukaryota; kingdom Metazoa; phylum Arthropoda; class Malacostraca; order Amphipoda; family Talitridae; genus Platorchestia; species Platorchestia sp. MABIK. The sequence goes on from JACJUY010002032.1 coordinate 75,703, forward strand.
CTCATGTCGCCAGGGTCATCACCGTAAATGGTCACCACAACAAATTGCAGCCAGGATCATTACCAAAAATGGTCACCACCACCTATTGCCGCTAGGATTCATCACCCTAAATGGTCACCACCACAAATTGCAGCTAAGATTAACCACCATAAATGGTCACCACCACAAATGGCCGCCAGGTTCGCCACCACAAATTGCCACGTCACACAAGCCACGTGACGCCACCGACCTCCTCTCGTCCTACGCTCCTTTCCTTCATTCGCCTCCCCATAACATCACACGCGTGGTATACACGTTCTGTGCTTTAAAATACTAACACCAATTAATGATACATGCTCTTAGTAAATTTGTATATTACTTACATAGGCTGAACGTGACCTTAACTTCCGCACATTCTACTTCTACAGACTGCCAGTGACGCCATCTTGGATTCCGGCGACGCAAGGGCTAAACTTTTCAAGCATTTTATTGCCGTATAAAATGTCCGCAGGTGAAATATTTCTATATTACCTAACTCTACGAAAAAAAATCTTCAATAACTACAATTAATGAAAAAATATTGGAAACAATGATGGCGGAAGTGCATTATAGTTTTATTAATGCATTTGATCAGATGAAATGGACTTGAAAATTTTCCAAACGATGAATTTAATTAAAGGACTGACGTAGTTAAAGCATGTAATTAATGCTGTAATTAGGTGCGGGTCAGCTTGCGCTGCTGCGTCAAGTTTAATATTTTACCTTCCAACCAAACTTGAAGACAACGACTCAATGTACAGCGCTCAAATTACTGCGGGTCTGTGAGTCTATTGTGTCATATCATAGTGTCATGTCTATAATGTTGGGACATATCATAGTGTCATATCTATAATGTTAGGACATATCATAGTGTCATATCTATAATGTTAGGACATATCATAGTGTCATATCTATAATGTTAGGTCATATCGTAGTGTCATATCTATAATGTTAGGACATTTCATAGTGTCATATTTATAATGTTAGGACATATCATAGTGTCATATCTATAATGTTAGGACATATCATAGTGTCATATCTATAATGTAAGGACATATCATAGTGTCATATCTATAATGTTAGGACATATCATAGTGTCATATCTATAATGTTAGGACATATCATAGTGTCATATCTATAATGTTAGGTCATATCATAGTGTCATATCTATAATATTAGGTCAAATAAAAGTGTCATATCTGTAATATTATTTCATGTCAAAGTGTCATATCTATAATATCAGGTAATATCATAGTGTCATATATAATATTAGGTCATATCATAGTGTCATATCCATAACATTATGTCATATCATAGTGTCATATCTACAATATCATGTCATATCGAAGTGCCCCGCAAAACAGAGCCAACTTCACGCAATTCGCTGCACACGCTGACAACATTCAGTCAAAAGCGGTTATGCAAAACCGTAGACATTTGAACGTGAAACCGATGTATGATCATTGCCTTTGTGGAACGCATTGTGGAACGTAAGCATCCTCCAGAGGAGGGATAGCAGAGGCAACAGGTTTAGGTAAGTAAATTCTGTCAATCCCATACTATGAACTCTGGCGCCCCCCCAGCGGATGCTTTCAGATTCCATCAGTTATAGATAGGCCTTCGGGACTTCCCCTATTTCTCGCTCCCATGTCGCTTTTTGGAAGTGGAAGCTTCCTTCGCCACTCCTTCTTATATTTTCTTATTTTTGTTTTTTACTCGCGGTTTTCATACATTGAATGTGCTCATGGTATCGTGCGTTAGTCATACCAAGTTCTTGCACACTTACGCATTTGAAGATTGCATTTAAACGGACTCTAGAGTCTTAATCTCAGTAATAATAAAATTTAAAAATGGAGAAAATCCTAATAAAAATAGTCATTTTACTATAAAATACGAAAATATTTCGGAGACCAGCCCTAATATTAGTTCTGTAAATTCAAAGTATGATCAGTACTACGCAAGAATAAAATTCCTTTCAATAAAAAATTCCAAACTACTATACCTGGCAGTAAATAAAGAAGAAAGGAACATCTTATTCATGGAACCATAAACTCTCGAACTAAAAAGTTTTAGTCGAGAAAATATTGCGAGTCAAACACTCGTGTTAAATTCAAAAATTTCCTGCATTGAACTTTATCCTATTTTTTTTATTCAAGAAAACCAGCCCGTGAACAAAAGTCCTCTTTTTGTGAGTATTTTTCTTGAACAAGTTTACGCGTCACACTGGTTAAGCAAAGTAGCAATCGTTTTATTTCCGTCCCGTACTCATTTGCTCCTCTGTTGTGTATAAGTTTAGTTGTGCGCAGTGCGCATCGGCGCACGTCGGAATGACGTCACGCAATATTTACGGAGGAGTGGCAGAGCACCGCGGGAAAAAAGTACCGCGAAATTGCTGGCTCATTCTTCTGATTCAGCAATACGCAGCCACGCTGAGAAGCGCAGTACAATAATACGTGATGCTGATTTTAGAGTGATTGAAAAATCCTTTAGATATTTTGACCTTGGAATTTCAGATTCTCGTATATTTTTGGGGAAAATCCCGTGTTAAATAACGTTGAGTTTATAGACCCATCAGACCAAAAATGTCTAGTCGTATTTGTTTTCTTTTTTCTTCTGTTTTATTAATGCTTTAGATCTAGAATTTATAATTGATCGTGATTTTATTCCTTCGTTGTACTGATCCTACGTTGCATTTTACTTATCTGATAGTGGAGCTCAGCTCCGAAACGATTTGCAAACATGATTTCATTTCATAAAATTACTAATTTTGCTATCATTGTCTTTGCATGTAAATTTTTGCTGAATCTGCGATGAAAGCAAAGTGAACATCTGTATAGATAAGTTATTATAAAAATCTTAATGTTAACGTGCAGTTCCACTATTCACATTTACACACTACGACACCTGCACAATACAACACAGAGACACACGCTCTGCCTGACTCACCTCACACGCTGAGGTCGCCACGGGAGGAATTTGAACTGATCACACGCGGGGTTTGGTGGAGTTACCGAGCTGGGGAATGGCTTTTAGTTTTGCGATCACGGCGATGGGGAAGTACTGGGGAATGGTAGAGGACGCATCAGCTTGCCCCTTTTATAGCGCTGCAGCACCGGACGTATATGTATATACAGCTGCTGAATGGTGCCCTCGCCGGTTCTGAGAAGCAGAGCAGGAGCCTCGTTTTCAGCCTCACGTGTTGAGGAAGAGACAGCTAAACGGTTCTTTGTGTGGTGTTGTGTGGTGTCGTGGTGTTCAAGCAGCACGAAGGTCATCAAATTACATGATCATTGACCAGCTGCAGCTGGGCACAATGCCTCATTCAGATCTGCGTTGCTAGCTGCTCGCTCCCCTACACAACCACCACCAAGTGCACGGGTACAGCACACGGGTACAGCGCACGGGTACAGCGCACGGGTACACCATTTAGGTTCAGAATGACTCATAAGATAATATAAAAGAAGTATTCACACTAGAATGCTATTTTATGAAACCAACCTAAATGATTTACGAGTTTTAGGCTATCGCCAAGAAAGTTCGACTTGTGCCTTTGTAATTTAACAGGAGAGAAAATAATTCTTCCCTAAAATAAATTGAGCTCGCGTATCACAGATACTTGCAAAACGAACTTCTGTCGCGATCTTCAAATTTTTGAAAAAAATGAAAAACGTGAGAAGGAAACCGTGGAAAAAGAAAAACTGAAAAGAGAGAAGAACTTAAAAAGGAATATTTAACTTGAAAACTCAAGAGAAAAACGTAACTTGAAAACTCAAAAGCTTGTTATTAGCTCAGCTCAAATTCGAGGCTTGTTTAGCTCAGCTCGAAATTTCGCTACAAGCCGCAGCCACCTGACATTCTGAAGAAAATTGCAAGTTATCGCAGCGTACAGAAGAACTGTTGAAAAACCCTCGCCTTAGTAAATAATCAGTCAGCAACTGACTTCTCTTTTATCCCTAAAGTATCAGAAAGATTCTTGTAGAATAACAAGCGTGAGAAAATACGGTCTCTCTGAGATCAACTGACGGCCCTCAGAAATCAGTAAGACATTGACGTTATAAAAAGGATGACACCCGAACAAGGACACTCCAAAATATTTATCAATAGGCTCCCGAACAGGAACTCGCCTACAAAATAACTATCAACGAACTTTGTAAAATATTAGTTTTGAGTTAGTTCACTAATTGAGGAGCAAAATTTTTGCCCGCATGTCTATGACTAAAAGAGGACGAAACATTTTCCGTCCGAAAAATAATTTAAAGAATTCATCCCTCCGTTTTTGCTGGAATGTGTGGGTACATATTTGTGGTGGTAAGCAGATACAAGTAAGTGCACACTGATCAGCGCATGCTAATGATTAATACATACCACACCCGTGCAGTTTCATACTGTAAGGAGGTTTGTAACTAATGCTCAATTGTGAAATTGAGTGTTGCTTTCGCTTATCACGGAAGCAAAAATTATATCTTTCTATTATCTATAGAAAAAGATTTTTTCTTTAATTTTCTATCCAAATAAGGATGTGAAACACCATAGGCAAGCCAAACTTGTGCTGCACGCCGTATCCACAATACAGAGCGCGAAGTTAACATCACAAGCTGGACCAAGACGACAACACATTCCACTTCGCGCAAAGTGAACAACTTGAAATACGTGCGATGTGAAGACGAAGATAAATTTTGCCGTTAGTCATTAGTGGAAGCTGAGCGTTGTAGTGCTCATACTTCATCACTGAAAGTGCCGGGTAGAATTGCGCCCTGCGTTGTTACTGAAAGTAGAGCGTGGATTGTGACAACATTACTGCCAAAAAAAATAGAGAAAAGAAAGAAAAACCGTTTATTCATAGAAACAAACCAGGTCGTCAGAGCTTTGTAAATTCAGAGTTCGGTCGATACCAAGTAGAAAATGCCCATATAAGCACTTTTTCTTTTATGAAATTTAAAAAAAAATCGGGTTTGAGATATTAGCTGTTTATTGTTTTAAAGGATGAAATTTAATTACACAATTACTGTCAAAATTGATTTTGAATTTACGTTACAAACACTTCTATTCTATGAGAGTTCACAATATTACACCACTCCAGTTCTTTTTGAGGGACACATGAAAAGCTTTGTTTATGCCACACCTGTTGGATCTGAGGAAGATTTCGTGGCCAGAATTGCAGTGGCTGCTGGTGAAATTTCTGAAATGTCAGACGCGTTTCCTAATATCCGGCAGTCGTTAAGGCTAAGATTCGAAAAGTGTAAATCTATCAGACATCTATCATATCTATCACATTTTGAACAATTTTTGAAAAGTAAATTCAAAATAAATATTACGAGTAATTGTGTCATTAAATTTCATCCTTAAAGCAATAAATAGCTTATATCTCGAAAACTTGATTTTTGGGGGGAAATTTCATAGAAGAAAAAGTTCATTTGGTCATTTTCTACTTGGTGTGCAATGTTTCACCTCTTGTTCTGAAAGCCCTGTATAATATATACCATCAAATTAGCCCAACGACCGCTAGTGTGACGAGTCACACTTGCATCATGACCAGGAAGCCTCCCTCATTATGACACCGTGACCGAGAAGCGCCGGCTGCGGCTGGTGCTGCAGCTCTCACTGCGTCCTTCAGTTCTGCCCTTCATTGTCCTCTGGCGGGCAGCAACAGTTCTATGCCATCCCCGCCTGCTGGGGGAGTGGGGCGCTTCCTCACGTGTTGGGGGAGTGGGACACTCCCTCACGTGTTGGGGGAGTGGGACACTCCCTCACGTGTTGGGGGAGTGGGACACTCCCTCACGTGTTGGGGGAGTGGGGCACTCCCTCACGTGTTGGGGGAGTGGGGCACTCCCTCACGTGTTGGGGGAGTGGGACACTCCCTCACGTGTTGGGGGAGTGGGACACTTCCAGCGGGGTATGGGAGCTTCATCAAGACAAACGCACCCACATATCAGCCACAGCTGAGCTGCAGCTTGTCACAGGGCGTCTTCCTGTTCTGTGTTTTGTTCTCCCCTTTTTGTTCCATTAATGGACGTGTTGAGAGCAAGAGTATGTTAATTACGTAGGATTGAGTAGATTTTGTTGGAGGCAGTTAAACACAATAATTACTTGTCGATTACGGTTGGGAACTTACATAACTAAATGAATTAAGGATAATTATTGGCAAACACCCAACCACGTATAAAATTACAATAACCACCCACTGGTTAAATGCCTATAATTGCCAACCAATTCTCACAATTCGTGGGCAGCATTTCACAATTTGCTCCACACAACTCATCTGAAACTTTCTTATTACAATTGCGCTCGTTTATTCATCAGTCAAGGTTGACACTTGGCGCCGGAAAGTGTTCTCTCGCTCAGCACACCTCACGAGACGACATCGAATTTCCTAACTGAAACTGAGCGAGCGTCTTCTGAAGCAGAACACGTACCGCGTTAAGGGCGTTTGTGACGTACTCCCTGGTGCTGACGCAGGCATTTCTGGACCACACCTGATCCCTTCATTTAGGTGACATGTACAACTAATTTCTAGGGAATAGACTGCGTGAAATAGTAATTAGGGAAGAACCGTACCTTATATAATATAAATCCAAATATAGCTCTGCGCCACTACTGAAAGTGAGGTGATGAGATCTGCCTTGTGTTGTCCCTGACATTAGAGAGGCTGAATTTCGCCGTACGGTGTTGCTGAGTAGAGGATGGACTGTGGCAGCTGAGCAGGCAAGCGGGCAGACGAGCAGCCCATCGAGTTTTGTAAAGGTTCATACGGAGGTTAAGCCACTTGTGATCCATTGCTGGAGATTTTTTATACAACTAACTTCGAACACAATTAAAATTTTGTCTAGAGACAAAATCTGTTTGCGATCAAAATACCTCTGCTTCATCATTCCTTAAAAACCTTACTGAAGAAACAATGAAAAATAATCTATTTGAAGGTTGATCAATGACAGAATGTACCCAGAATACAGTTAAAGGAGGTCAATAAGAGTTGTTGCCATAGTTACAAATTTTTCTTTACATGTATGTGAGAGTAACGGAATTGTCCGCCATCGGAAAAAAATCAAATTATCCCCTACGCCATTGGTATAAGCAGGGTGCCTAATTTCCCCATCTCATTACTGAAGGCAGGGGTTGCGGGGTGAGGTGGTGGTGGCTGCCCGCCCGAGACAATGTTGGGCAGAATGGGGCACTGCGACCAGCTGCAGCTGCTGCTGCCTGCGTTGTCGTAATGGTGGCTGCATTTCCTTATTGATCATTGTTTTGTAATGTATGGTGACTTCAAGTTACTCTCGTCATCAATTAGTTGGTTTTACTTCTAATATTTGTTATAAGGTGCAATCACCGATATGTATGATAATGAAGGTGTTGAAATAACTCGATTCAGCGGAAGATGCAGTCAAACGAGTGAATTATGACGCTATTCTTGAATTCGAACTTGTATTCAGTCGTAGAAACTGTGTTCAAAATATTTTTTTGAATATTTTTTTTAAATGTACTAAAGTATTCACGTTATTTGAATGTGAAGTATCCGAATGAGCGCATTACCTTCCTCTGATTCTTTACTATTTGCGTTACGGCAGAAATTTCAGCCAATGTACGTAGAGTGCAATTCAAAAACAAAAATTGCAGTCATTGTGTCCAGTTTACAGAAGATGAAGTATTAGAACAATTCCCGCAGTAAAGTACAGCGCACAGCTACACTCTTAAGTTTCACAACGAAGCAGAAAACAATCGTTTAAATGAATGCATCAAAGCGATCATGACCTTCCAAAAGCATAAGAATACTTTTACCATGAGGCCCCTTGAGAACTTTTGACTGTAACAGTTCGAAGTGTGTGCTGGCCGTATCTGTGCTACAGTTTCACTTCTGTTTGGGTAAAACTTTTAGTTTAAATCACGGATAGCAATTGGATCGACACACTCGATTGGTATCTGTTTCTGGTGGATTAATGCAATGATAACCCAAGCGGAAGTGTAGCCTGCATCACAAATACACTCATCTCACACACTTCGTTGTTCGAGGGAACAGAGAGCGATTCCATTTTAAACGCCTTGCTGAAAATCGTTGAATAAACTAATTTTCTAGGAAGACTGTGAGGGGAGTGCGCAAGTGAATTATTAACAAAGTTAATATATTCAGTATATAAAAAAGTTAATATATTCAGTATATATATTCAGTATACTTGCTAATATCAATCACACAGTATGTTGAAGTCCTGCCTAGTCGCATTCAGGACAGGGAGGCAACCTACATTTTGCAGAACATAAAGTTGATTTCTTTTTGCGTTTGTTAGATGCCACACGTTACATAGCCCCTCGAAATATTAGCCACGATCGTCATTTCTGTGATGAAGAAGAAGACCTACGAACTAACGAACAAAACAATGTGAGGAAGAAAAGGAATAATTATAATAACAAGAATAAGTAGAAAAGCAACAAACACACCACAGAATGCAGGCGTCTCCAGCCGCGCGGTGCTGACCTTGTAATGAAAGCAAGACCCGGAGCGCCTCAGTAACGTGAGGGTCTGCACCCACTGCCGGGCGGTTGCCTGCGTGTGCGTCTTTGTCTTGTGAACGTGTGCAGGCTGCTGTATAGGTTGGCGTGTGTGCGTGTAATTATTTCAGTGCGTACGAACGCATTTTTGTGTTTATGCGTATCTTTGTGTGTGTGAACACATCGTTGAATGTAACGGTATTTCTGCGTTAGCGGGTGAATTTGTGTGTGTGTGCGTATCTTTTGAGACTTATTGATAGCGATAGCGAATGAAGCATGATTGGGAAGTGTCTCCTCTGTAAAGTAGAGGGCAGCGTAGTATCACTGGGAGTCAGGTCTATTCTGGGCACCAATACCAAGGCTCAGTTTCTGCCTCCAGTGATGATTTTAGCACTGATGCAGTTACGATGTAGTTCAGTCATGAATAATCTGGTTCCATTGAGTGGCCTTTTGATTGTATTCAAGTTACGAATTTGCGTAACAATTGAACCTTTTTCAGTCGCTGCAGATGAGGTGGCGCCCCTGATGGTGAAATACGGTTTAGAAATTCAGTAAGATAATAATTTACTATATCGTTTTCTTCTGAAATTATTGAATCAGCACTTTTGTATTCAGTAGCATTGCCAGGTATTATTTATAAGACTTCATTATTTAGTGCAGAGGGTTTCTTGTTCTTTGGAGTTTGAATAACCTTTTTTGAGATTTCTTCAGCATAGGTATTGATGCTCTCGATATTCAACCCTATGTCATATAGAGTTGTTACAATGCTTTCAGTTGCGACCATATAATCTGGTATTGCAATAATATCAGAGGCAATGCCGCTGTCATCGACAATCTGTCCATCACCAATTTTTAATTGCGTCTAATTGAACTGGATATCTCCATTCGATCTCTTGTTAGTTGTTAGTTGAAGGACTTTTACATATCGCCACAATGGGGAGGGTTTGATGCAGTCACAATTGTAGCGGCATTGGAACCTCTCCTTACCACGCACGCCGTTTGACCGAAGTTACCGCCAAGCACCAACATTTTCCCTCAAAAAAGGGTTATCATTAATTCATTACGGATTTCTGTGTTGCATCAATTATTCAAAAAGCATATCATGAGAGAGCACAGATGCTTTATCTATTATTAAAAGATAAGACTGTTTAATATTGTTTGAAGCATTTGATGGAATTCTTATTGAAGACACTGATGTGTCCAACACTGGTACAGGGAGATGTAATCCACTCTCTCCTGTCCTACCATTCTTCAGCCTATCCGCTGCAGTGCCAGTTGCAGCGTTTGACTGTACTTTCTTTCCTCTCGCTGTGCAATCTCTGATCAAAGTATTGTGGAGGTAAGTCTTTCCTGGTCCTCTAGGCCATCAATAAAGAAAAATCTACGTTCTCACTCATCGTCATTTGAACTTTGAACAGTAGTGCCATAAGCTCTCTGTTGATCTTCAGTAAGTGTTGCAATTCTTTGTTGAATGTCTTCAGGCCGATCATCTGGTTCAGCGTTCCGTCCATTTACATGAACAAAATAGCAATGAAGTCATCCTAGAGACTGATATTTGCAGTGCCTACCATGAGATATGAGGGTCTCTTCAATGTTCTTCATGGCTTTATTATTACCCATGACTTCTGTTCCTTGCTTGTCCCAATCTCGTCGTGTTATCTTCTCATTTATTCCATTGAAAAAAGTAGTTTCGAATTTCTATCTCTAATTATCCAATGTTTCATATTGTTATACCACATTCACCTCATTTTTGTAGTATGAGTGTGCAGTGTGATTGCTTGTATGCGAATATTTACGTACATGTATGTACATGTTAAGTTAGTGTATATTTATCCTAAAATGTCCTTAAAAGTTTTGGTTAGTCGTGTGTCAAAATTTTTTATTTCTTACGCTTGTGAGTCTATGATGACAACACTATCTTAGGTAGTTAACTTTCGTACATTTTCAGCTATGTTGCAGATGTCAGGGTTAGCATTGAGCAACAATCCTTCCCATGTTGTGACTCCCGTGAACTCTTTTGTGCCCGTATTATCAGCGTAGGAAATATCATAAGTTTGTGTTATGGTAAAATATTGTATTTTCTCTCCGAGCTCATTATGTGACATACCAGTTGACACGTAATAATAAAAAATTGTCTCGAATATCGACCTCATAGTCTTAGATGCAAATTACTTCAAACCCGCCCGTTTTACTTAAGGCATCAATCCCTCCAATAACTAGGTCTTATATATGTTCGTTTGCTCATGTTTCAATAAAAGTGCGTACTAACGAGAGTGTTTTCAACTATGTGTCACTAGGACGATGTTTTCTTAGATACTTATATTTATATGCATTGTCAAAATCAGATTAATGTAACAATGGGATCGCCTATTTTATCTTTTTCTCTTTATCATTTTGTTTCGACATGTGACATGGGTATTACGATACCCATGAGTGAGTATCAAGTAAAGATGTTAATGTTAAAGTAATTTAAAAACCAATGTCCGGCGTTTCATGTTTCAATTTTTTTGGAAATAAATTGTTATTCTTTCCCTCTTTTCTTGACTCAAAACATATTCTTGAAAAAGTTCGAGCAGTTGATTTAGATCTGATGGTTCTTAGTTGTTCTTCATTGGCAGCATTTATTCCATTTCTGTCTCTTTCTCTTGATTTTGGTCTCCTTCTCTCAATTTATTTATTTATTTGAGCTGGCTAATCTTAGGTTGACTGGGTGCCGCATCCTCTTCCTTGCTGCTTGACCTTCAGTTAGATTCGCTCGGTGGCGTCTCACGTACTTTGCCCTCGGTCTCCTCCGAGCTTGTGTTGCTTGATTGTCTCCGCTGTCAGGGATTCTGCTTCGCTTCGTGGTCTGTAAAATGTGCTTGTGAAGATATTTATTCCTTCTATTACTGAGGGCATTAAGTAGTGATTAAAATGAAAGATTGTTTGATATTTAATTTCAGCATATTAGTAATAACTAATCGAGCTCTAACGTGCGACTGCAATGTCTTTAAAAGAAAATACTGAACGACAGAAGAAATTTTTCCTCAAATTGCTATATTCTGACTTTATTGTGCACTTCAGTGTATCGAAAAATTCAATCGAACGGAACTCCATTTAAGGAAGAACAAATTCATGATGGACCATAATATCCAAATTACAAAATACCGTTAATCCAAAGTTTGATCTTGCTGATATACTTTTCTCAGTTTTCAATTCGGGTCTCACAGTACCGTCTGATGAATTCTTCATCTTTGCAGAAATGAAACATATGAATGAAACCTTATCCAATATACATGGTTGAGCCACATACTGAGTGAACAAAATTCATCATAAATCCAATGTGTTCAATGAGATTCCTATTGTAATGAAAGAGGAGAAATAACGCACATAAAAGAATATTTATTTAATGAGAAACCTGATGTTTCATTATACAGCAATACATAGCGATAGATACTTCTTCGAGCGAGCCTGCCGATCTCCGAATTTGCCAAGCTCTGATGACCTGGTTTGTTCGTTTGCTTGGCTGTAATGTCGTCACAATCCACGCTCTACTTTCAGTAACAACGCAGGGCGCAATTCTACCCGGCACTTTCAGTGATGAGGTATGAGC
>JACJUY010002032.1:89897-117167 GCA_014220935.1 Platorchestia sp. MABIK
GTAACTTCATGCTTCCTTATTATTCGAAAGCTCGGTCACAGCACAGAATCCTCTTCATTGAAACTAAGACTTGGAACTCTATCTCTGCGGAGATCGTGAGATAAATTCTTACAAGGTATTCAAAATGAAGCTTGAATCCCTTTTCTTATCCGAATATTTATCATGTATGACAAAAAAGTCAAATTTTTTCCCCTAAATGACTCATCCAGGTAGGGTAATTTGCCATGGGTAATGTCAATGATCTTCAGTCTGTTCTCAAGTCCTTTGTAGAACATACTGTTAACATCTAGCCCATATAAACTACTTTGTAAAAATTAAGCATCGCATCTCGAATGAATGATTCTTTGATCAGTCTAGTGCGCAACTAAGTTAAGCGAATTAGGTTAATTGGTGGTAGGATGCGAGAAAAGTCATTGAACTCATCGGGCCCACAGGCAGCTATACTCAAATTTGACCATTGTACTATACTTAAGAAGCAATCTACATCTGTGTCGCTTGTGGCAAATAAATTGTTAAAATTGTTTAAATTTGAATATCAAATTCGGCGTCCCAGCTCTCACTCATCGCAGGAACGCCGATGTTGCCACTTCATCACGAGTACAAAGTGCGATGACAGCCCAGAAGCGTCACACAACCCAATGATTTGCTTCCCACAACCCAACAATTTGCATCACACAACCCATTTAAGGCTTTCTTTATGCATGATACTTGTGCTCCTTTACTCATAAGTCATCATTGAAACTTGGCGCAAGGGTACAGCACCCGGGAGTGCACGGGTACACATGTGAGGTTTTCGAGCAATGCACTGCATGGTACTACTGCTGAACTACTTATTTTATTTCTGGAAACAGAGCGTGAACTAATCAGAAGAGCAAACACAATTATGAAGCAATTTTTTAACATGAAATATTTGTGGATCTGCTCTAAAAAGTACTTCCTTGCACCAAATTAAGACAACGACCGCTAGTGTGACGAGTCACTCTTGTATCATGACCATGAAGCCTCCCTCATTATGACACCGTGACCGAGAAGCGCCGGCTGCGGCTGGTGCTGCAGCTCTCACAGCGTCCTTCAGTTCTGCTCTTCATTGTCCTCTGGCGGGCAGCAACAGTTCTATGCCATCCCCACCTGCTGGGGGAGTGGGGCAATCCCTTACGGGCACTTTCTATTACAAATAGAGTGTTTTTCTCGCATTCATTAATCAAAATGAGTTCGTTAGAACAGGAGTGAAAGTTTTTTTTAACTATTTACCGAGTTAGTTCTCTGCGAAAAATCGTATGGGTACTCCTTTATGATATTTTTCAAGGATATTTTGTAGCAAAAACTTGAGTTTATCACTTTCTATTGCGAATATATTGCATTTCTCTCATTGAATAATCAAAATGAGTTCGTTAGAACAGGAATGAAAATGTTTTTTGCCTATTCCATGAAGTTCATTTTCTGTTAGTTTTCAAGGATATTTTGTAGCAAAAACTTAGTTATATCACTTTCTATTACAAATAGAGTGCATTTCTCGCATTCTGTGGGAAATTTAACCGGAGTGCAGGAAATGACGCACTGAGAAACTCAATTTTTTTCTAATATTTGAAATTTTTTTACCAGATAAAATGTCCACGATAAGCTCCCAATTAGGAGATTCACAGACTCAAATAGTCTTCATTAGAGTCTGCATGGTGCCAGAAGCGTATTTTCTTGCGTCGTGAAGTTAATAGTGAACTGGTAATAGAGTTCCGGCCACTTCTAGCCCAATACAAAACTGCAATTAAGTAAGAAGGAGGAATTAATGAGTGATTAAATGTGGCACCACCGTGTCAAATCATATAACACTCAAGATCTCACTCAAGAAACCTTCCCCAATGACGAATAACGAACCTAGGTAATTCCTAGAGGCCGAATCGAAATTAAAGTCAGATATAAATCACACGGTGGAGAAGAAAGTTAGGCCTGGTAGACCGAACAAAGAGGCATCTTAAAGGAGCTTCCCATCCAGATCACGCTCGCCAAAGGATTCTTAGGAAGAACAGACAGACAAACATCGGCATCTTAGGATGCTTTATTTCCAATCAAGCCTGATACATGTGATCTCGAGCATTGGTTTTTCAAATGCCTTATAACTAACACTACATATAGGACACCATGACGGTTCCCCCGTAAAGCCGGTACCCATTTCCGACACCTGGGTTGAGTGGGGTATTGTGCTTGAGCTTTCCCTCATACCCAACGGGGAAAATCACCGCGCCAGCGCCGGGATACGAACCCTCGACTCCTACATGCAAGGGCGATGCCCTTAACCACTGTGCCACAGCGAGCACAGTGGTTAAGTCACATTGTCCCCCTGGGAGAACTAATTCCCATTGATACAATAGAACAAAAGCGCAAAAGAAAATAGAATCACCTCTCACATCTAGCGCCTACTCCAAATCTCACATCTCCACCGGCTCACCTTGAAATAGTGCCTAATCACCTCAGATTTCAAGAGGGCACCGCAGAGCCACGGGTAGTATTATGGTGAAAATAGTAAGAGAAGCCCAAACTCACAGTTGTGGCGAGTTACAAGGACCAAATAGTTTTGACGAGTTACAAGGACTAAATAGTTTTGACGAGTTACAAGGTCCAAATAGTTTTGACGAGTTACAAGGGCAAAATAGTTTTGGCGAGTCACAAGGACCAAATAGTTTTGACGAGTCACAAGGACCAAATAGTTTTGACGAGTCACACGGACCAAATAGTTTTGACGAGTCACAAGGACTAAATAGTTTTGACGAGTCACAAGGACCAAATAGTTTTGACGAGTCACAAGGATCAAATAGTTTTGACGAGTCACAAAGACCAAATAGTTTTGACGAGTCACAAGGACCAAATAGTTAGATGGGGAGAAAAGAGGTTGCAAACATGCAAGGTATATAACTGAACAAAATGAACAGAAAACGCGATTGCAATCACAAATTAAAATAGTAAAGAAAATGCGATCACATACTCCCTGACAGGTGCCACTGGTGATCCGTTAGTATTTGTATTAGCAGCATTGTCATCCATCAAACGCGTTTCTCATGTTCTTGCTCTACACCAGGTTTCATCCACGTTTCACCTGCGTTTCATCTGTATTTCACTCTCGGAATTTCGTATTCCACCTCTCGAAACATAACCCTGTACACCTATGAACTCCCAAACAACGTACGTGGATGCACAAACATCAATCATTTACTAAGCTGGTCCCAAACCAAGGCTGAAGGTTGAGAGGCGCTAAACAGACCAATTTGTACCGCTGACTGTAGACGATTATGATGAAACGTTACCATTTGGTCTCCGTGTGACGGCGGCTTAATAATCTAGACCGTGAAGCAGTCACCTCCAGAAGCCGGTCCGTCATGTGAAACTGCTGAGGAGTTACCAACGGGATGTACATATACAATACAGTCGTATACGTTCATCTGTTAGTCGCAATTATAGAGTTCAGTTCACCTTCAAAAGCAAATTTCTGGTGTGGTGTAATTCACGTCAATTTAACTGTTTGTGTAATGGCGGAAAACTTCAAAACGCCTTCGTTTGCGAGAAATGATTTCCCGAAGGAACTTTATACTATTCATTTGCTTTGCTGAATCGTGACCTAGGCGCCTGCCCAAAATGTTAAGAGTTTACTTGGCTGCTGCAGCACAAGCATATTCCTACGGGAATATTTCAGGTCGTCATTACTAAAAAACTAAGGAGTTGTCAAGTTTTTTCATTACTGAAAACATTTTTATTTATTTAATTTTATCTTTGTTGAAAATATGTGCGTCGCATTACACAACACCCTCTGTATAACACCATTACAGCATATACAGTGTCTAGCCTATTATTTTCTCCGCACGCTTCCATTTTCAAACCGGTTATAATTACCCGATTCCAAATTTCTTTAAACAAATACATCACAAAAAACTTATTCTCAAAATATGATACAAACCAAATATATATTATCCGCTCAAAGTAATTTATTTTCACACAAAATCCACCGAAATACTGCAGGGGTGCCAAAAAGCTTAAGTTTCTGGTATAATAATCGTGAATATTTAATACTTTGAGAGAACTGTATTTATTTAATTTTCATTATGATGGAATTTTAAATTGAGCCTCATACTGATGGAAAAAAAAAATTTCGAAGCTAAACATGTACCTTTATTTGGCACAATGTGCGTATCATTAACTATGCAATATTATTATTTAACATCATTCCCGACAGATGGGGTTTACTTGTATATTTAATTATTTATCATTTCATTTTGACAGGGGACAGCCCAGTCCCATTGGAGTTGTTGAGGCGGTTTTCTCGATTACTTATTGCTCTTGTTGTTGAGTTCTCCTGAGACACATTTTGCACAGAACTATAATGCTGTACTTCTTTCCTTCATTCCCAAAGAGTTACTCTTGTATTTCTAATACCTTTATAATCAAGCACTGACGGAGTGACATTTGTGCATTTTTTCTGCTTAAGAAGTTGAGAAATACACAGGCCGCCATGACTACGATCTCTATCTTTTTTAGTTGTCAAATTAATAGCAGTGTGAGACACTCTAAAACGGCTAGCCGTGATTCCGAAGCATTTTCAACCAAACGAGAAACTATATAATTAAATACTCACCTCTCCTTTGATAATGATAATAATAATAAACTCAGTTAACGACAACATCGGTCATAGACTATTTAGTTGCCGCTTTGGCATTTCTCAAAGTTGCTCTGTGGTTGCAAGGTGATACGCTGAAGTCATGAGTGTCTTTTATCTTTCTCTGCTTTCAATACACATTACTTTTATTACCACGCTACTGCTCCCATATTCTACCTCACTCAGTTAAGCGCAATAATGAATTATGAGGAAATCGCTTTAGCAGATTTTCACTCAATGGTAATGCATCATCACCAACGAAAGTAAAATGCACTTGCATTAAATGCATCATCACCAACGAAAGTAAAAAGCATTTGCCCTTCTGTTACTTGTGTGGTTGGCAAATGCAAAGTTTGCCTCATAAGCCTGTTATAAAATTCAGTATTTTGAAAAACACTACTACCAGACATTCTTTCATTTTTACCAATATTCACCATAATGAATTCATAGTCCGCATTTACTATGACAAAAAGAATTATGCTGTAAAATCCCATAAAATTATAAAAAAAGAACCACTTAATGCAATCCGAACAATTCACATGTACGTGCGCCTCAGAGGGATACCACTATTATTTCTATGGGTATTACCACTCTCAGGAGGAAAATGTGAGGTCTCGAGCTGAGAGTTAGGGAGGATTTAAAAAAGAGATCTACCGTTCACGTCATTTGCTAAGAAATCACTAACATGGATTGTTTTTCGTTTGTTTGTGGGACATTTGAATCGCATGAACAATAGTTTTTAAATAAACAGTATGCGGTTGAAATGATTTCCTATATTTACAAAAATGCACAAAAAATTATTCCTTGGTCACACATACAGCAAGAAAGGCAAGCGAAAGCAAAATCAAAATACTGATTCCATAACTAAATCACAAGGTTTTTAAGGTGGCGAGAGGCCCACACAGTCATTTTTCGCAAAAATCATCAGCTAATTCTAGAAGAAATCAAATAAGCGAAAAAAATACAAACAATACAAAACATTCAAAAAATAGTCAACATAAATGAGTTAAGATGCGTCGCTGAATTCAGCTCACTGGGGCACAACGCAGACATGAAAGGGCTCTGACGCTGGGGATACAAGAAGTATGCTAACGATAGTATCGACACTCACAGCGAACGGGCTACAGCAATGTCAACACTCTAGCTGTGGTTAGGGAAGATGTGTACAAAATTCTGGTGGAAACTTGCAGAGTCCATGTTTATCCGCTTTACTGGCTTGCTGACCAACCCAGCCGAAGAAGACTTACAGGCTTCCCGAGACTGCTGGAGCAGTCAGAATACAGCCTCCATTCAGCATTAACCTTTCTCCGCTGGTGACTCTTCAGCCCCGCTTGATACTTGAGCCTCAGCCACCAGTTACTATGTTTTTGAACGACTATCGTCGAACGTCGCCACTCTCACCACGGCCGCTGGGAGTCCGAGCCATCCGAAGGTGGGTGTGGATCCACTAACTGGAGGGCCATTGAAGGGTCTACCAAGGATTCTACTTCGTAATCCTGACTTTCCATAAGGTGAGGCAATCTGCCAGTGAAACTCCTGATCTCGCCCCTTGCCATCTTATTTAAAGTGGATGATCTCATAGAACTGGACCGTTATTTTGTTTCCACCAGGTTTGTGCAAAGATACTATAATTATTATAATCACTTAAATATTCTGATTCTAAATTCTCGTTCTCGTTCTTCTTCACAGGTGCAAATGTTGTGACCCTGGCGTGGAGGTGGAGAGCGGGAACTTTTATCTAATAATAAAGATAAAAATTTATGGAGAAAGAAGAAAATATTCTTCTAGCAATAATGTACCAACTTGTTATTTCCTCTTCAAACTTTTACTAGTTCATAGAAAGTCACAGAAATTGCCTAGTGGAACGTAGTTCATGCAGAGCTTGTTCAAGCTCATTCATCTCACATTCATTTTTTGTATAAGATGAATGAAATGGAGGACAAAGTTAATTACAAACCCAGATTTCATGATTGAAAAATAAGATGCAAACATGTAACCCTAGCAAAACAATTTTTGAGAATAAAATCAAACATACAACGACCAACTAGGTCAAATATAGTAGACAAATCTTAAAGAAACGAAATGAAAACTCTAAAATAAAGCCCTGTGCAGTGAGACTGTTTTCTAAAACAAGAGTAAAACATCACTCCGCAACCAACTATTATGTCAGAAATGCTCAAGAAAGTAAGGAGTAACAATAGTAATGTAATAAACGTCACACCGTAACGCAAAAGAACAGGTAAATAAAGTACAGAATAAAATACTTTTTATTCTGTCTCTATCGCAATCAGTCAGGAGGCTTATATTGGTAGTATCTAATATTAAAAAAAGCAGCCATTGACGATACAATTTGGTAGGATAGATTGAATCGGTAAAATCTAATACAAACTCATCATTTACTTGCCTCGACCACTCACGTTATTATTAATGTACAGGACGTTTCACCACGGAAAACGCTACAGAGACATTTCGTCAGTGAAATCAATATTTCCCAGTTCATCATTTCTATATTCAGGGCGAATATCATTTTTGCTATCGCCGTGTGCGGCATAGTGCAATTTTGAGGTAACCTTCTATTTAGTGCTGGCATAGTTTGCCCTACAGTCGACCGCTCACGATACAATCTGGTCGTTCGGTCTATGTGATACTTGGGCAGTTTAAAAACGTCTTTGGAGCAATTCGTGAAATGAACTGGAGGATTAGCGAGCACTCATAAGAAATGAAATGTTGACTTCATGACCTAGCATAAAAATTACGTCCGAGCAAATTTTTGAAATGAACTTTGTACGATTAACGAAACTGATGTTCACCACATCATCAACAAAAATGTACAGCCGAAACGTACGCGAACAGAACAAACAGTAACGCTCTGCCTGCCGTGATACAGCTTTTGAGAAAGCATCGTTCATAAGAACAAATTCCTGCTATACGGTAGGTTCCTAAATACATTGAGAACTGAATACGCACGTGTGTTAGCACCTACAGCACACACGTCTGTCAGTAGTACCTTGTAAATCAGACACCCCAAAATTAGAATTGAAATGCAGCGTATCCTCTTGACCCGAAAGTTTGGTGGCTTTGGTAGAGTTGACACAACAGAAAAAGCAACTCGGATGGGCGCGCTATGGATCTGTTGTCCCGAGCTGTGAGCCAATATCGATGGTTTTTGGATTCTATTCAATTGGATTTTGTTTCGGAGCTATCATTTAAACGTCTACTAGTGCAACGGATGACGTTTGTTCAGAGAGCACGTGATGTCATGTTGGTAGATTAAACTACTTTCTGCAAACTGACGACCCATCAAAACTAACTCCGATATTCAAAGCCTAATAATCAACATTCTTCATCACAACTTTTGTTAAAGACATCCATTACGTCAAAATTTCCAGGCCTAGGACTACCGCCCGTGTTGGGCGTCGCGCGCAGGACAACACAAAATCCACGAGCAAATTTGGACTTGGAAACCAAACCGTTATTGATGCCAGATGCCGCAATGCATAGCTTTATGTTATTTTAGGTTTAGGGATTTTCGAGGTGAATGTCAGAGTCTTTCTGTCATCCAAATCAAGATTCAATGACCAAGTTTAGTATAGTTATGGTTGCCTATTGTTTTGACGCGTTGATTTGATTAGATGAGCGAGTTTAAGCCTTCCTAACCTAACGAATGTGTCATGAAAGAAGAAACAATGAAGAACCATGTACTACTGAGTTTAACATACGAAGAATCTATGCACAAAATATGTTCCTAACAAAATTCTGAGCTTAAGGACAGAAAGGTAGAAACTGTGTTGATGAAACAAGGTGAAGATTAAAGATTGTTAAGAACAAGACAGCAATGAACCGAAAAAAATTTGCGAAGAACAAAAAAAAGGTATACTTTATCAGCACGATGGTCTTTGAAAACAACAGCTCAGGGCGTCGCATCTTCCCCCTGGGAGAACCAACACTACAAATTCAATAACGGCCGCATTGAGGGGCATCTAGGGTGGGTTACTGGAACACCGAATGGTTGTTCAAGTCGCCATTCTTTTATATATTATGTTGAAAGAAAAAGCTCACCATTTCTCTGTTTCCTGGAGATTTTTGGGCGATTGATTTTATGCGTGGTTGAGAACAAATTTGCTTCTTTCTACACAACACGTTGGAAACGCATTATGACATATGTACCACTAGGTGTACGTTATGGTGTAAATTAGCAGCATTTTCAATTTATTACGCATTAAAAATAGATAACGATTTGTGGTCGAAAAACAAAATGATACCGCGTGCGACAACGTAGCCCAGCTACATCGCACGCGCGGTGGCCGTCAAAGGCAGCCTCGTACAGCCCAGCTGCGCTGCGCTGGCGAGCACCGTGCTTCTCAGCACCTCGCGGCCCCGCCACCCGTGGCCTCCTCCGTTTACCACAAATAGCCACTCGCGTCCTTGCCTCAAGCCCAACCCACGGACCACTTCCGCACAAGGCTCCGACTGTTACACAGCCACACATAGTAACTCTGCCGCAGTCCAACTGCCTATGAACACCGAAGACCATATACCGAACGCATAAGCACATGAATCTCTCACGAGCGCGGCCGCTTACCAACTGCCTCAGCACACGCGCTTGTCTGCGCACAGCCGGCGCGCAGAACTCTGCAGCGCCCTCTCATAGGAGCAAACTTCACACAATCAAAAATAGATTAATCTGTAATTAATAGATAAAATTTTATAAATATTACGAATAGAACAAATTAAAAATAGATTGAATAGAATAGCATTGATACATTACTGTGTAAAAATATTTTTAACGTTTCTTAAGAATAGAAATGCATTCGAGCAGCAAAGTTAGCCTCTAAATTCTAGCACACCTAACCTAACTAAACCTATCCAACCTTGCCGACCACAAACGCATAGCGTGTAGTGCATTAAAAACACAGGAGTTTCACAAGGCGCACTGCGAGGCAGTCATTTTTGTACTGCCAATTAACACGTTGACTGCCTATTGGGGCATACTAGCACAACTAGGTAACTTGCTTATTTACGTATCGGTGTGAATGAACAGCATTTCGATTATTTCAACATCTGTTTTGGAAGAGATTTAAGCATACAAGGTAAAACATCATCATGCTACAACAATTTCACACTTTTTAAAATAAATACATTTCTTTATAAGCAGCAAAGTCGTCGTTTATTAAACTCTGCAGCTTACAACCTTACTCAACATGAGACCGCTGGACGAACAGGAGCAAAAAAAGTTAAGCGTAATTTGTTCGCCTATAAAACGTCCTGCCACCGGTTTCTGCACTTACGCATTTATCAGGCGTTCATGCCGACGTGGTGCCTCTTCGAGAGACTACTAAACGCAGTAGTATAGTCACACAGCTCACTTCGGTCGATTCCCTAATTTATGCCCCCTAGTTTGGTGCCGTTTCAATTGATTAGTCCAACAAGTAGAATAGTCACACAGCTCACATGTCAATGTATTACCAAGTTTATGCTTCCTAGCTTGGTGCAGTTTGAATGCATTAGTCCAACAAGTAGAATAGTCACACAGCTCACATTTCAGCGTATTTCCTGATTTATGTTTGCTAGCTTGGTGCACTTTCAATATATTGGCCCAACAAGTAGAAAAGTCACACAGCTCACATTTGAGGAGCTTCTCTAATTTGTGCTTGCTGGCTTGGTGACGTTTGAATGCACCAATCCAACGAGTAGAATAGTCACACAGCTCACATTTGAGTGGCTTCCCTAATTTGTGCTTGCTGGCTTGGTGACGTTTGAATGCACTAATCCAACGAGTAGAATAGTCACACCGCTCACATTTGAGTGGCTTCCCTAATTTGTGCTTGGTGGCTTGGTGACGATTGAATGCTCTAATCCAACTAGTAGAATAGTCACACAGCTCACATTTCAGCGTATTTCCTAATTTATGTTTGCTAGCTTGGTGCACTTTCAATGTATTGGCCCAACAAGTAGAATAGTCACACAGCTCACATTTGAAGAGCTTCCCTAATTTGTGCTTGCTGGCTTGGTGACGTTTGAATGCACTAATCCAACGAGTAGAATAGTCACACTGCTCACATTTGAGTAGCTTCCCTAATTTATGCTTGCTGGCTTGATGACTTTCGAATATACTAGACCAACAAGTAGAATAGTCACAGAGCTCACATCTCACTAGTTTCCCCAAGCTGTGCTTCCTGGCTTGGTGCAACTTGAAGCTAGTTCCATAAGCGGTGGTGAATGCACACTGCTCGCACTTGAACCGTTTCTCTTTGCTGTGCTTCCTGCTTTGGTGTCGCTTAACATTTCGCACGTGCGTTGAGGAGTAGTCACACAACTTACAGTTGTACAATTTATCTACCTCCCGTATTCCTGTTTCATGTCGCTTGATCATATTCTGTCCATAAAAAGATCCCGATTTCAAAGCAATGCTTTCATCATGTTTCACCTCTAAACCCAATTTTGATTTATAGGAATGATGACCAGAATAACTAGAAGACTGAAACTTAAAATCAAACCCTAAATTATGCTCGTCACGTAAGTGCAATTCAAGTTTGTCCTTCCGAGTACTGGAGTAATCACAATGTGCACACAAGAAGCGTAGTGATTTGAGTGTGTCCGGAGGGTTGACCTCAACACCACTGCCGCTACCCGACACATCTGACTGTAGCGAGTCAGCGCTGCCTTGAGATGCTCCAGCTGCTCTCTGATGAACAGCACTTGTGTTACACGCACCAAAGCTGCCTTCCCTCAACTCGTCCTCTGCTTCTGCTTGCTCTGTACGCGCCTCAGCACAGGCATCGTCTACTTCTTTCTTGAAAGTGAGGGCAAAGGGGGCGGGGCTTATTTGGTCCTGGAATCAATAACGTGAATCATTTGTAGGCACACAAATATTACATTTTCGAATGAGCATGAATTTCCCTTCAATACGAACTGCAAAAATTGCCAGTCTGTAATACAACAAAAATTTTGCTTTCATAGTGTTCAATTTCTGAAAAACTTTGTGGAAACAAAAGTTAATGGAACAAAATTGACTAAATACTGAAATTAACACAATGTAAAAGCCTGGACATGAGGTAAAATAGAACCTTCCAGCCAAACAGCTGTCAGCCAGTTAGTCAGCAGTCTTCTACTCAGCTGTCAGTCAGTCGGTAGTCTGAGTCGGAAATCAGTCATTCAGTTAATCTCAGTTTATCAGTAGGCAGTCAGCCAGCCAGTCGCAGTCAGGTGATAAGTCGTTGTCAGTCGTATTCAGTCCCGAGATTTCGACTGAGTCTGCCAGAGTACCAACTGACTGATAGCTGATGGACTGCCTGCCATTAAAGTGAACATGACGACCAAAATTTCTAAGGCAGAAAATTAGGCCAGGCACCCACCCATGAATTTACGGCAGATATCGGGCATAATAGCAACTAAAAACAGAAACAAAAGAGACCAGGTTAGACAGGACAGCAACCAATGAGATCAGAACAGGCGCTTAATTTAGGTAAGACAGCAACAAAGAGCGTATCAGCTGCAAATAAGTACAGGCCCTATAGCGTCCACTGACTTTAGGGTGGACAACATTGCCTATCCAATAATTCTATGAGCAGGCAACTCGCCCAGAAAATAGTGAACTTGAATTCAAACATGGCACAGAACTGCAGAAAATAAATCATTTTTTCATTCGATGTGAGCTGCTAACATCAGCCACGACAAAAACCTAACCCATTGGTTCGTTGCATGGATGTCCTACATGTCGAAATGATCAGTTATGGATGTCCCTGGCGCTGGCAGGCGAGCGAAACTAGACGGCCCCAATACTAAATTTATTCAACACAGCTTCAAAGCTTTTAGGAAAGGGTTAAGAGCAACGTTTCATTTCATACATTTGACGTTTGCTCCATTCTATCAAAGTAACGATGATTATCACAGAAACTCAGTCCAGGATAAGTTCTTGTGGCCTAACAAAAATAGAAACAATAGTGTTTCAGTTTGCACATCCCGCTACACTAGCACCAGATATTTCAGTACAATACATACAAAATGAGATGACAGAAAGTAAGTTAAGACACTCATGCAAAAAGTAGATAGCTCAGAGTCTCAGCTTTCTTCACGAAATTGTGTAGTAATGGAAAGATACAACCAAACAATTGCAAATCAAAACCCACAAAAGATAATTTCAACAAATCTGGGTGTTTTCCATTGACAATTGTCGTCATTGAGAAAATGGATATTTCACGACGGTACATTGACTCAGACGGATATTTTGGGTATAATCCCTGAGGTGAGCTGAGGAGGCATACGTAACTTCCATCTAATTCCAAGATGTACACAAGGACAACACCCATCAGCCGACCTATCATCAAATGACAAAATCAATCAAAACTCATGTAACTAAATATGTAACAGGCAGTACTCTCAGTACAGCATCAAAGTATCCAGTAAACTTGGGATGCAACATGCACATTAAAATATGGAACTGGGGATAAAAATAGAATAAGAACGAGCTGGACAGCTGTCTATGCAGATAACAAAAAAAGCAGACGAGAAAAACAAAGAACTGGGAAGTCAGACTTAAACGCTGTAGATAGAGGAATTATTAGGCAGCATACAAGGCGTCACGTATTTGTTAGTTTCAGATAAACTCAACTACCTGAATTAATAGTACAACTGAAAAAAATGAAATTAAAAAACTTATAATCAGAATAAATTTGATGGATTACAAAATTTTCTCATGCATTTAACCAATATAAGAGAAAAATTAGTGAGTACAAGAATATTGCACTAGAGAGGATCATTTTTAAGATTTCACTAAATAATCATTAGAAAAAAGTCAATCCATCAAAAAATTATTATTTTTACCCAGAATGCCCCCTTACCTCACTATCCGGTCATAAAATAATGGCTCATTATAACGGTTACGATTCTTTCATAAGATTTATGCCAGGGTGATTGCTGGTTAGCAATTAGATTGAAAACGTGATTTTTTTCTCAAGCAAAGAGTATTAAAGTTTTTCAATTAAATTTTAGTTCAAACACACAAGATCAATGAGTGTGTTACTGAGTCTCACCAAAACTAATATGAAAATTTACCAAGATCAGATCCAGTGATAGACCTAGTTATACTTCCTCCCATTTTGTTCCTATAGTAGAATGTGCCAGTACAGCAGACATAATTAATCTACTGTAGTACGACGTGTTTTCTCTATCGTTTTCACATAGAAACCGAGAAAAAATACTCAAAAACTTTAAAGAAATGATTATTTAGAAACAAAACCGGTAAACATACTGTGAGGTAAAACATAATTTTATGCTTTTTTGCAGGTGGAATATAACTAGACTAAATTCACTGCAGGATTTTTCCGATTTTAATCATAAACAATTATGGAACAACAAAGGACCTATGTAGCAACAATGAAACAAATACAACTTGACATAAAGAAAAAAAGGAAAAAACATGAGAGTAACCTTTAAATTTAACAATTTGGACAATAATGCAAAGATCAAATGAATTTGAATGAAAAAGCACTCCAGAGAAGAGCAGGCAACCAAATGATGCACCTGAGATTCCTGATGCCAGTCAATGGGCTCCTCCTTCACTGTGATGTCCTCCAGCTCATCGTCAGGCACTTCATTTTTGACAGTCTTGGTTATTGGATGATTTCCACTTTTTGGAATGGCAACTGCAAAAAATGAAAGAAATTGAGAGATAAGTTCTCTAGGAGCTTAAAAATCTGTATTCCCTTATTGAAACCTCTCCAATAGAAGGAATATAGCTAACATTTTAACCCTCAACCTAAGTATCATGAACTGAATTCATTTCTAGGTTCATCATTGAATGCTGCTTTTGATAAAAGAAAAAGTAATGACAACTTTAGGGAAAATATGTCTCAAATGAAACCAAAATGGTTTCTCATTGCAGAGCTCTTTCTTTCCAATAAATACAATTATTCTAAGTTAACTTTAGAATATCATTTTATAATTAGGAAGGTAAGCTTCCAGCCATACTGCAAGCTACATTGGTTTACAAGTGTAGTTGTACACTCCGTGCATTAGAGTACATTGGATGAACATTGCGTACTCTTTACACTCGAGTTTGTGAGCATTCTGTCACGAGCTTCAAAACAGGATCAATTTTGTCATTTTTCGTTGTTTACGAACATTCTGACGAGTGCAATAATATAATTTCTATTAATCAAATTCCGGTCTTGGCAAAACCACAGTTTTATACAGATGCCCTCATTCTAGAGTCCTTGTACATTTTTAAACTTAAGCAGGTTTTAAACAAAATTTTAAGTCTATTTCCTCTAGCCAAAGGTAATAGATGACTGCAA
Source organism: Platorchestia sp. MABIK (assembly GCA_014220935.1). NCBI lineage: Eukaryota > Metazoa > Arthropoda > Malacostraca > Amphipoda > Talitridae > Platorchestia > Platorchestia sp. MABIK. Next base: position 104,832 of record JACJUY010002032.1, read on the forward strand.
ATTAAAGTAACTTAATAACTTGTTTTTAGGTTTGTCATTCTAAACAAGTTTACTTTCATTTTGTACCTTTTCAGAATTCTTACCACCGATGATAGCTTGCGGCCAAAATGTTTGAAATTAGAAAGTTTTATTGCAATATACATTGTACCTTGAATGATCATAGTAGCTAATTTTCCTCTTTCATTTTTATTATGGTGGCTACAGCTTCCTTATGACTTAAATGAAACAAGATTTTAATAAAAATGAAAGCCGTAACTGCTAATAAAAAATAACAGCAGTGAACTGACCAAAGATAGTCCATGAAACAACAAAAACCCTATTCACCTTCAACAAAAATAAGGCCAGCCTAACTTTCAGCTCAGAATTTTCCACATTCCCACTGGGTGTGCCAATTCCTGAAGGTACAATAGTACCATCTGCCTCAAATTAATTTATTTCTTCTGTGTTCATCAACATTTTTCAAGTTATTTTTTCCAATTATACAAATAGACAAATAAACCTATTACTTTGTAATTTCATAGCTTTTCATAAGATCAGCATCTCTCTGAGTAGTTCAAGTAAATAGACCCCATGCAGCCAGCTATGCATGAACAAATGCAAACAGTTTTTGGCAGAAGGAATTTTCATTTCAAAATTAATTTGTAGTTTGATAATATCTTGCACCAACTGTAGGGATAATACTGATTATCATTTATGCTCTGATCAGTTGTCCTAACAGGTCTGTTTCATTTAGTGTTTGAATCTAATATTAGCATAAATAGTATCAAGCACACCCCCTGGAATAATTTAGAGTACACCCATATCTCGATAAAAAGGGGGAACCCATATTTGATAGTCCCGATTGTCCAAAGCATCTGACAAATTCGTATACAGTACGGAATATATATCACTGGTACAAGAAACCAAGCACAACACAGAAAAAAAGAGCAAAAATTTGGAACAATGCAATGCAGGTGCTGAAACAGAGTTGTCAACGGATCAAAAGGAAAACAAACGTAGCTAAGAAAATCATGATAAAAAAAACGTTTTGGATCATAAAAAATCCATCCTCAGTGTTCTGAAAAGCAATATGTCAAAGTATTGTAAACTTTTCCTGAACTCAAATTTTCTGAATAAACCAACGGATAAAATATTGACATAAAAAAAGACAAAGAAAATACAATGGTAAAACAAAACCTATAAAACATCTTAACAAACAATAGAAAGTTTGACCGCCGTGTCACATTCATTTATGGATGGACGGTTTTTAAAATGTACATCAATTCTAAAATGCAAAGATCGGATAAATTTGGGGTCGAGTCCAAAATTTTAAAATTCGTATTTTTCAAGAAATGGTCGTTGACCAAACAATGTTCTCTTATAGACGAATTAGATGGCTTAATCAGGTTATTGCCCGTACGAAAAGAGACTCCCCTGTGTTGTGCACACCTCACAAATAATTGGAGCCCAGTGCTACCAATGTAAGATCGCTCGCAGCTGTCACACGTATATTGATATGCCCTTTAGACTTTTTTTGAGTCAATATTTTATCTGTTGGTTTATTCAGAAAATTAGAATTCAGAAATAGTTTTCAATACTTTGACATATATTGCTTTTCAGAACACTGAGGATGGATTTTTTTATGATCCGAAATGTTTGTTTTTTATCATGATTTTCTTAGCTACTTTGGTTTTCCTGTTTATCCTAAAAGTGAGATTTCCTAGAAATCATCCAATTTCATCTAGAGTTGTCAACAAGGCAACTGCCCCCCCCCTAGCGGCCAGTTTGGAACTAACAGACTTTGTTCGTAGTGCGCACGACTTTCATATAAAATCGTTAACTCAAGAATTTGTCCGTAGAATCCAAAATCCGCTAAAACAGGGTCCGTAAAACCAAGGTATGGGTGTATTGCATTTTCTAGCCAAAATTTTTGACAGGCCTGACAACTTCATTGCTTTAGAAGCAACTTAAAATGCTAAATGGATTAAGACTATTTTCTAAAATGAAAAACTATTTAAAGTACAAGGAGAAGTGTTACAAAGTCCTTGTCTGGCTCAAGTTGAAGAGCTCATTTCCAAATGTGTAGTCTATTGCTTATAAACAATGTAAAAGAATTACTAATCCTTTTATTTTAATTATTGAGAAGAAAAATTGACTCCTGACAAGCACTTGGGTATGAACACACCTGAGTAAAGGCATTTATTTATTACTAGAGTACACGACAAGTCAAAAATGACAAGATTCAATTTACAGGGTGGCGCATAAGTAACGCACCCTTTTAAAAAATTAATAATAAATAAACTATGAAAGGTATAACGATAGGGTTAATTGCAAACGATAGAGGAACTCTTAAAGTTTATTCCTGTCTATTATTGTATTCTGCCTACAGATACCCAGTGTATATTGTGGTAATAAATCTTTAAAATTTACCTTCAAAAGGGTGCGTTACTCATGCACCACCCTGTACATCAGTCAATTCCAAGATAGACTTTTCACCTGCACCTGTTCTGTTGTAATATAACATAACTTTGTGGCACAGAAACTTTTTTTATGCTTCTTAATGTTAAATTACCATCATCAGCAGCTAAAGGCTTTGCTAGTAGAAATAAAGTTCTGAACATTTTATTAGTTATGAAATGCCAACTTGGAGCAGTTGTTCACAAATCAGTTCCCACAATTAAGGTTTTTTCAAAAGTTGAGAGCTAAGACATCTCACCTCTACAAAAGACCAACATGATTGCATGAAACAACAATGCCATACATATCCATCAGCAACAAGTTCACTGAATGCAATACTTGAGCAGAACACTGAGCAACAGAGCACATGCATCACTAACTCTGACAGAGGGCAAGCTTATCACTAACCAGGCATGAAACTAGCATGAATGAGCAAAAACCTTTAGGCAGCTATCAGTGTTTGCATATTGTGAATTTGATGAATTAGCATCTACCATTTTTATGTCTTTACAGAGATTCTAAGAGAACCACAGAGCATCATGAAAATCAAAAACTTATGCAATCCATATTTCCCCTACCAAGTAATAGACAACTGAAACACTTCACTATTTAAATCAGTGTCTTTTTCGAGATACATTTCTTTCAGTGGCTGGTCTTAGTTCTTTTTTTTCTCCACACACAGAAACACAAAACATGTGAGACAGAAAAGATAAAGATTGATGGTTTTTAGCACAAAATGTATGACAATTAAAAGGTATGCCACTTCAGCTATGTTACACTACTGTCCATTACAAATTTGTCTTGCTATAAAATAAAACTGAACAGCTTCTAACCACATCCTAGTTATGCTCCAAAGTTGAACCAGCTGTACTTAGTGGACACCAGGTACCAACACGTCAATGCAGGTGACTGTAGACAAATGATTGTACTGCATTTCTAATGAGACCAAAATTCCACACATCTATGTAGCAAGCATTACTAATGTAATCAAGAAATTGAAGTGATTTGAAACAAATAAAGAATAAATGAAGCCACTAAAAATAATAAGCCCACCAAATCAATGGATCAGTGAGTTTTGTCAAAAGAGCTTTATCAAATCTTGCAGAGAATATGTACTAGGCCAAAAAGCCTCTATCTCACATACAGACCAGAAACAAGACTCACCATGCACCATTTCCTCTGCTGCAGCTTCCTGCTTGATGGAGTCATGGCTGCAACACAGCCTCTTTACTTCAGCATCTGTCAGCTTGTGCACCACAACCTTTGCACGCTTCATGCTTGGAGACAAGGCCATACTGCACAAAGTGCTACAGAACCTCAGCATTGAAGGCTTGAGTTATTATGAAATTACTTCTCAACATTAGGTAGATATGTTATTCAAAATCCCACTATGAGCTATATTTCATTAGGCACTAATGATTTAGTCATTTATTTCAGATTGCAATGAGGGATTACTATAATCTTAATTCTTTCCAGAACATCATGAGCAAGGAAGAAGCATAGACACATAATAATACATGGATAGAAATGACTTTCCTCATCACTTACACAGAAATTCATAACCTATTACTAAATCAATATTTCACAAATAATTGCAGAAGTAAAACAAGTTGATAAGAAAACAAAATATTACATATTTATACTTATTTTCAGATCAAACAGCCAAGGTTTACATTCTTATATGTAACAAATGAAAAACTCTGACCATGTTCAGAGTAAGAATCTCCCAAGTTTTACATCTACAGCTCTGAAAACTATGAAATTGTCTAGACTCTTCAGTCCATTAAAAAGTTATTATTAACAAGAAATCAAAGAAAAGGATGAATACCTCTAACCAATGAAAAAAGTTTATGCTTCCTTTTCTCAGCACTTTATTAAGAATATCATATACTGTTGCGTTTTACCAAGCGTGCCCTCTTATACCTTGTAGGTATATTGAAGTTAGATATCATTAGTCCATTTTTTCAATATTAAGGCTGCCTTAGAGAAGTCTTTAGTCTCTGAACATTCGTTTTAGCTATGTGCCCCACGTTGGTATTCATTTTCCATAAACTTGTTTGATTTTTGAGTCTGGTGCTTATGTTGCAGCTAGGTTGGCAGCAAGCCATGCAATGTTTGAATTGACTCACATAAACTTTTATGTTTCAGTGTTGTGTGAGCCCCTCTTATGTCACAAGTTAGTGTTTCACTAGGTCATTTTCCCTGAATTAGGCATCTAATTTCCATGTCTGGTGCTAATGTTGCAGCTAGGCTTGTCAGTAGGCAATCACTTTGAATTGACTCGCACAAACTTCAATGAACCCCAACGTTGTGTGAACTGCGCTTATCTGGCATTTCAGCTTGTCATTGTAATTTTCCCTGAACTTGTTGTTTGAGATCTGTCTTGGTGAATAGAGTACACTTTAAAATAAGAAGCCATGACAGTCAACAAGTAGTTCAATTATTTCCAAGTAATATTTAGTCATGTCCAATTTTGATAAACTGTGTTGCTGTGCAGTTTGAGTTGACTTTGGAGATTGATTAGAGGTGAAAAGAGGTTTGACCTCCATTGAAAACCTGTTATTCACAATCAAGAATTGAAGACATATAAGTCTGATGGGTGAGCAGGACATATGTACAGAAATAATGTAGCTATTTTTTATTTCATTACTCACGGCGGGCGAACACCGAGTAGGTAGCGCTTAATACTAAGATTAAAACCCGTATAAAATAAAAGAATTGGACTGAGACAAAAATTGCTTGTCGCCGAGAGGTGGAGCGCCGAGTTCCGTATAGCGGAAAGGGCCCTACTGAGTGACAATCCGTACTTCCCGGAGTGCCAGCGCGCTCAAAATTGGTGAGCGTGTAGAACGCAAAATTCTAAGACCTTTGGACCCCTTTCCAGCCCTCTAGACCCCAAACAAGACCCTCATTTTGGGGGTCAAAGGTCAAAAATCGGCAAAAAAAAGGGTATTTTAAAAGTGCTCACAATAATTTTCTGTAGGCTTTGAGAGCCTCCACTGTCGATGCGTGGAAGAAAAAAACGTTGAAATTGATGCCAGTACCGTCGGTTTTGCGAAAAGTTGATAAAAAAGTACCCATTTCTGACCTCAAAGTTGGAGAAATTTTATTTTGCAATTTTTGGCCATTTTTTGATAATTTTTTAAGGCCAAACTAAACCTTTTGGTGAGCTCAAATTTTGATGGTTTGTAGATTTTGCAAAGTTCTACAACATATAAAATCAGCGACAGATAAAATGTTTCAAGTTTGGTTTATACGAGCGTTTCAATTTTTTTCAAAAATTTTGAAATTTCGTTCAAACCAAAAATTTGGGAAAACGGTGCATCTGCCAGGAAAAGTTATTTAACACTTTTTGCTTGTTATAAAATGGAGCATTCAAAAGGTTTTTTTTATCATGATCCCATGAATAGTTTTCGAGATATGAAAAATGAGTCGTTTTCGACGTGATTGACGTTTTTTTCCCCCTGAAGCCCCTTTCTTGACCCTTCCGGGCTTCGAGAAACGCTGTACTGATGCAACTCGATGAGATCTTTCGATTGATATCTGCCTCAAAGTTATAGGCCTTGAAGTTTTTGAGAAAAGTTGAAAAAACTTCGAAATTGTACTGATTTTGACGGAAAATGAGGGTGTGAAATGTTCTTTCAATGTCCGTAGAGTTAATAAATGGGTTATTGCCCTCTAAATGTATCAAAGGTTTTCCACATCATGAGTTACTTAATCGAGATCTGAAATGACATATTCAGGCCTTAAATTAAGGTTGCTTGACTTTTAAAAGATGTAGAAGGATGTCGAACATCAAGACGCTGATGTTGTGATGTTTTCGAGTCTGATGCGATGTATTTGGGGTAGTTTAAATCTTCAAAGTTTTGCTCATTTTTTTCCCATTTGAGGCCCTGTGGCGAATTTTTCAAAGGCGTACAGTGTTTTTAGAGTTGATAAAAATTTATTTTTACTCAGAAGTCAACCGTATAACTCGCTGTTTTTGCCTTGAAATTTGCATAACTTTTAGTCATGACGCGTTATTCGCCCATTTCAAGTGTTTAAATTGCTTTCACAGGAAACTTGATAGAGAACGAATGTCTTTCAAACGACTGATTTTTACCTTATGGTAGAATGAAAACATTTCCAACAGGTTTGGTAAAAGGAGAATAAAATTTCGGGTACTTGGTCCATTTTCGGATCATTTTCGACGTATTTTCGCCGACATGGTCATTTTCAATTGCAATATCTCAATGAGGTTTCGAATTAGAGACCCGATTCTTAAGCCATTTTTAGTAGTTGTACTATTGATCAGGTTGAAGCAATAGAACAGGCCATAAATTGGAAACCAGCCGTTGTGTAAAGGCGTAAACATTGGATTTGGTTCGTTTCGGACAAAAATAAATGTACAAACGTTCGAGGTGCCGAATTCAGTTAAAATTTATTTATCTTGGTTTCAGTGTGAGATGTCAACATTCTACCAGAATGTGACCAATAAATAGTTTATCATACTGATCATGCTTAATGTGTCACCAGTATCAAAGTTACTTCAGTATATGACCTCAAATATGACAAGTTAGTATACTTTAGAGACCAAAAGCTCTCGCATGTATTAACTGAATTTGAGTTTTTGATGACAATTTTCTTCCCACTCTCTAATATTGACACATTGAAAATTCATGTCCAACGATTATCGTTTATAACTTACACAAGACGCATTCCTGAAATCTTCGCAAATCAAAAGAAATTCGAAGTTATTGAACTTCAAATTCGTCATTTCTAGAAATGTAAGTGGCAAGTTGTTCATTTTCGGCACAGCTTTTTGTTCCTATTTGTGTTGTGATTTCAACGAGCTATTTTGCCGTTGGAAATTGAAAATTGAAATAGGTTGAAGATGATGTGGACTATTTTCACTGCGTAGCTTAAAAAAGCTCGTAGGGGGGAACGAATCTTTCGTTATTTTTGGGCTGAAACTCGACGAAAATGATTCCTGTGGGCATATGCTTTGATCGAAGGAATGATTTTCTAAGGAGGGTAGTTTGCGTTCAAATTTCTCCCATTAATATCTATGATTGGGAAAGAAAATTTCATGATTTTTAGGACCAAAAACTTGAGAAGGTTACACGAAAAATTCGTGCCCCAAATAATGATAAAAACTCGTTGTTTGAAGGCCTCAAAATCGGTCACCTGGAATGTGTGAGTTTCAGGAAATCTCAATTCGAGTACATTTTAAGGCTCTAACTGATGAGCAACATTTGGTGAATGTGTGTGTCCCCGATTGCGAATACATTTTGTAGTGGTTATACGTGTTTCAATGATGTTATTCACGGAATTTCAAATGGTATAACTTAAATGTTTTGAACAATTTTTAAATTTTCATTCAGCCTTCATAAAGGTTTCTATATTTTGATCCATAATAGAAGTAAAGGAATAGAAAGAGGTGGAAATTGGTCATGTTCATGAAATATTTCACTTTGGGGAAAAGTAATGTCTAATGGTAACGGTTCTCGCAGTGGTACAGTGGTTAAGGGATCGGCCTTGCATGTTGGAGACGAGGGTTCGTATCCCGGCGCTGGCGCGGTGATTTTCCCCGTTGGGTATAAGGGAAAGCTCAAGCACAATACCCCACTCAACCCAGGTGTCAGAAATGGGTACCGGCTTCACGCGGGAACCATCATGGTGTCCTATATATAGTGTTAGTTATAAGAAATTTGAAAAACCAATGCTCAAGATCATTTGTATCAGGCTTGATTGGAAATAAAGCATCCTAAGATGCCGATGTTTGTTTGTTTTGGTAAATTGCACTGATTCAAACTTATAGCCGCTGATGCTAACAGAAGCATTCATTTTAGAAATGGGAGAAATATATTTGGATAAAATATTTTCTTAATCAATGTGGAATTGCAAAGTCAAATTTGTGATAAAGAAGAGATGAATTTCATGCCACTGATACATTAGGTTTTAGAGACGTGTACAGTGCACTCAAAATCGAAAAGGAATGCCAAATGGTCCTGAATTGTTCAAAGTATGCAAGTGATTGTGAGTCAATGCGTTTTTTCTTGGCAGTTACTGACTTCAAGACGAAAAGGCTTGCGCTCGGCGAGAGCTTCAGATCTCGGCGAGCGGTCCAAAAATGAAGAATTTATTTCTTGGGTCCTCAAGTTAAGAGCGCGACAGCGCGTTTAATATTCCTCTTCCCAATTTTTATGCAAAGTAATGAAACTTTTTGTAGTTGACCGCAAATAAAGTTCCTCTTGGACGTATAGTGCTTTGTTGGTAAGCAGTATTGCTGACGATTAGTGTTTCTTGAAGGTGTTTCGACAGTGAAGATCTAGACTGCAGTAGGTTTGAGTATTGTGAACGAGCCTTTCGAAAAATGAAAAACATTTGATGTAATCTTTCCAATGTACATCCCTCTGACGTAATTTATTCGTGAAAACGAATTTCTATTGACTCTTTAAGGTTGGATTTGATGAAGTGTTTATTAAAACGAAGTGAAGTTGTCATTTTCAAAACTGAGGAAAAGCGTAGTGATGTAAAGCTATGAATAAATCGAAATTTATGTGTTTTATCAAAATTTTTGTTGAGAAAAGGTTTTTAACGTGTTTAACCAGAACCTAATTCATAATTGAACGAAAAAATATTGCAACCTGAACGTCTTCGCTGCGGAAATAGTTATGGAACGTTTCGTGGCGGTTAATGTTAGGATAGTGAGTGGTCGTCAGTTGGATGGAAGAACGTTAGCGTTCATAAAGGTTGGGAATTCGTGAAGAATTAGTTCTAAGGCGTTAGAATCTAATCGGGTAAAATATCTGGGACCAAATTTTAAAAAGTAGAACAGGACAGGGCACCCTGGATTAATGTAGTTGAGTTGTATGGAGGTCGGTCTAAAGTAGGTCGAGTAAGTTCGTTCACCGTATTTATGTGCAGGAGATGTTAAGTTAAGTTACGTTAGAGTAAGTTACGTGAAGGTAGGTTTGCTTAGGTTAGTTTATATAATGTTACGTTAGTTGAGGTTAGGTGACCTTACCTTAGGTGAGGTTGGGTGATGTACGTTATATTACTTTTGATTGTGTTAGGACAGGGTGTGACAGTGTAATATAATACCATAAATGAGGGTACGATCGTTTCGGTTTGGTTGTGTTTTACATGGAAATGGGTTGGCATAATGATTCCTCACCACTTTGTTGGTGACAAGGATAGGTTAGGTTTCAGTTGCTTTCAGATAGTATTGGTGAATGAATAAATTTTGTTTGCAGGTTGTATATTGGTGAATGATATTGCTTTTCATAAATGAAATGCTCGTGGCGTTCAAAGTTCAACATAGCGCTTAGAGTGAAATACATTGTACAAATATTGGTTGATATTGCTATTGCCAAATGAAATGCTTGTGCTGTTTGTAAATGAAAAAAAATTCAAGTAAATGGCATGAAAAATGGAATACATTGCTTTGCAATTTGAGACGATGGTGCATCTCATTGCGTTGCTGCTGATTTGTGGTGATTTGATAAGTGTGCTTTACATGTCCATGTGCATGTATATATTTGTGTTTGTGTGTTTGTGTAAATGTGTGTGTGTGGGAAGGTGTGTGCGACAGTATGTGTGTATGTGTTTTTTGTTATGTGAGACTATGTGTGTGTGTGAGAGTTCGCCCTTGGTGTCTGTGCTGGTTAATGATGGTGAGATCAGTATTTGAATAAACATCCTGTTGACTATGGTACTACATTAGGCTCACCATCCATCCCTTTTCTAGATACATGTTCCAGTATACCTATTCTTACACTCCTATTTTACACATGAATAATGATTAGTGTATCATCAACATGTCAAAATATTAACCATGTTGAGTGCATGACTGTGCACATGAAAAAGATGCAGAGCATGGAGAAGTGGGCGAGATCAGGAGCATAAATTAAAGGATCATGGACAGGATCAGGATTGAAAAAAGCCTCCTTAACTTTAAACTTAAGACTTCATATCTTCCCCATAGAATTTAATTTCATCCTACTGAAAGAAAAACGAAGTAATAATATATTTCTTGCAAAAGTAAACAAATCAAATAAGAAATATAGAAAATAACAATATTGAATATCTAATGAAATTCACAAAGCATTAGTTTTAAAGGTCAATATTGATTTTAGGCCTATCACGGAATGTAAAAATTCCATTCCAAAGAATCGCTGAAGGAACACATTTAAAAAGGTTTTACACGAATGACATTTTGCTCGCTGATGCGTTATTTTTGAGTTGTTCAACTTTTAAATTTTTGTTTTCCACAGCAGTTCCAGTAAGTTTGCGCTTGAGCGGGAGCTGTTTGAGTACGTTTGGGTACTTCGTAATTTATTATTTGCCAATCCCACGGAGCCTGAACCCACTTCTAGGATGTTTTAGTTAATAACACAATAAAGGTTATCACCCAAAAGTATTCCATTATAAAAATATTATATTAAATCTATGGTATTCACTCCTACGGATTTGCTAATGTTCTACGGTCGATGCCATATTGAAACATGTCGAGTGCATATCGATTTAAGTCTTCACAATTCCAGTCCTGCTAATATTTTTGGGTGATAACCATTACTGTGTTTTTAACTAAAACATCCTAGAAGTGGGCTCAGGCTCCGCACGATAAGCAAATATTAAATTACGCCATATTTTATAATAACAATAACTTTCCCCCGCAATGGCATTGTTGGAACAACCTCTCATTTTGCGCGGGAAAGCCATTCATGAGCGCAGTTCCTATAACTTCAAAGTTAAATAACTCAAAAATTACGCATCAGAGAGCAGAATGTCATTCATGTAAAACCTTTTTAAAAGTGTTCCTTTAGCGATTTTTTGAAATGGAATTTTTAATTTCCGTGAAACGCCTAAAATCAATATTGACCGTTTTAAAACACTAACAAGTACAAGTAAGGCAAAATGAAATATACAAAGCAAGTACTCACATGATTTTGAGATGTGTAGTACTCACAATAAATATAATTGATGCTGGGTTTAATTTTCGTACATGAACTTGAACTTGAAATTGAGGGCCAACAGTGTCGGGGCCTTTGTAATGGCCTACAATTCCCTCCTCATTACGCACACAAAAGAGTTCAGCACCTGTGTACCAGACTTGTCCACTAAACTACTCTGGATCCAACCAATCCTTGTCACAAAACTCCCATTAGACGGCATCACTGGGATAACCAGTATGTCAAGACACCATCTCCGTGCATGGTGGGTCATTACAGCCCACTCTACATGACTGGCTCATTCCAGTCACTGTCTTTTACTCCATGCATGTACAAGGAAAACTTTCATAGCTTCAATGATACTCAAATTACACTCCTAATCTAATCCAACAATTCAGCTCATACCACAATCATCTTCAGCACATCTGGCATACCACTCATTCTCTCCACACTGCTCAAACACCACATTCATGAAACTTACTCTCTCTTGTTCATACTTACTACATTCCAGCACAAAATGCTCAATTGTTTCTTCCACTCCCCTATCACACTGCCGACATAATCTATTATTATTCTCATTCCACCTCCACGTACGCCTATTCACGCTCAATGACTTATACCTCCCAGCAAACGAGAGTTGGCTACCAAAACTACCATCATAGAACATCTCACACTTTGGCACTTCCTTTTGCACATACCAGATTAGTGTAGGCTTTCGTGCCATGCTAAGCTTCCACTTATTCAATCCATACTCTTTTGTTTGCCTCTCAATCACTTTTTTCCACCTCTTACAGTCCCATTCTGGTCCCTCACCTCCAACATTCACTAAAAGCCAGTCATCCACAGGTCTCCCAATTCTGACACAAATAATCTTTTGCATACTTACTTTCCTCGCATGCCCCCAACATACTTTCTCCCAATAGCTTACACTCAGACTCCATTCAAAAATTTGCTTTACCCACCT
>JACJUY010002033.1:7696-29521 GCA_014220935.1 Platorchestia sp. MABIK
TCGTAAAGAAATGATTTTTGTTCAAAATAAGAGTACACTTTTTTATACACAATTTTTTTGAATACCTTTCGACGGACTAAGTAACTAATTAACTAAGGAAGGAACAAGCAGAATGTTATATAGATAGTTTAAAGTGTTGTTATCATTTGAATCAATATCAAAGCAATGTTACACTTCGCTGCGTATTCTTCCACAGAGGTGCAGGAGCCCTTCTGGCGTTTCACAGCACCAGAGGAGAAGAACGTCATTTTATATAATTCAAAATTTTCAAGGGTTTAGCTGTAGGTGGATCTAAGCTTAGAACATTGTAATTTAGATTCGCAATTTTTATAATACTGTGTTTTTTTTTCGCTGCCTGCCCTGACAATTTTATCATAGAAGAATATAGCTGTTGGATCTTTGTCAAACAACTAACGTGAGTTGTTTATGGTCGTTTACTGTGTCGTCGAAAAGTATTGTAAGTTATTTAACCATCATTTAAGCAGGGGACAAATAATTAGCCATTGCACCACCACATGAAATCATACATTTAAAAAAACAAATATACATCGCTCAAATAATTTTTAGTTGGTGAGTTAGGTTATCAACATGTTAGCTTTGCAACCCTCAGTTAGTCGTCGTGTGCTGGCTCTAGACTTGTCAGTTACCAAAATTTCAAAACAATTTACATCGTATGGTAGAGATACAGCTTGGCAGTATGAGTTCTAAGATGCCTTCACCGACGTGAGTTACTTGAAAATCTTGCCCCATATCTGGGTACGTAGAATTCGCTGCACGGAGTGGGGCCACGTGGGGGCCACGTTCAAACAATAACCCCTGATGTGTGTGGCGACGGTGCTGAATGACATTGAACGGGCTCACATCATAAAAACTAGTGTGTTTTCTTCGCAAATTGAAATTTTTGAATGAGTGCTTGTCACTTTGACTACCACGAGCAGCACTTGGGAGCAGGACAGTACTTTAAAATAAGTGCTGCTATATACGAGTATTAACTCGTATGTAGCAGCACGTATTCCACCGTCTAGTCTTAATAGTCTTATATAAGTTGTCAGCCATCTCTTTGTGTGTAAAATATCCAAAAGAAGATATTGTGATTGTCTCTCTCAATAACATAATTAGCCCATGAACTTGGTTAGTCCATTAGAACGCATCGTATGGTTTGTCTATTAGTAAACTTCGAATGATTTGTCTTTAGTACACCTCGTATACCTTGTTTATTAGTATACCTCGTTTGGTTTGGCAATTATCGCACCTGGTGTGGTTTGTCTATCAAGGACCTTTATAATAAAAATTTTTTGAAAACCAATGTGTTGTAGTACATTTCATGTATCCACTGTTTAAGAAATAAACATTTGTTCTTTCTTTTCTTTTTCTTAATGCAACGACGTGCGTTATGAGAACACAATATCAGCGCTGCTGTGTCTGGGAGCTGAAATGACGTCTTTACAGATCTGTTCGACGCGTTGCCTTCATTCAAAGGGCAATGAGAGGTACGTAAGACGCCGTTTCTTTATCTAGTCAATGCAGCTTACAATTTTACTATTATGTTGTATGAAATCTCAAATGAATTAATTATATATCACTTATAATAAGCTTTAGTTAGAATTGCAACTGTAGCTGTACTTTTTATTGTACAAGTAAATTCTACTAATCAAACTTAGAAGAAATGGGTAATGCTCGTGCTTGATAGCTGTGTAAATGAATCTCTCCTCTCTCGCGAATACCGGACGTGTGTTTAAAGTCAGAGAGAAAACCCTCAAGATTTTGGACCACGATTTTGAAGATGGTCACTCGTAATGCTCATTTATTTAATACATAAATATACTTTAATTAAGAGCCTAAATTAAAGTACATCCATGTATCAAATGAACAGTGGCTTTTGTTCAAAAAGATTATCGAATATGTGATTAACGAACGTTTTCACGCTTCGCATGGCCAATGAACAGTTTAAGTCAAGGAACTTTCCAGTATTTTATCGCAAACTTAGATTAAACTTAAAAAGTATTTTTATATGCTGGTTCTTTCATTTCATTGTTAATGAATTTAAAATAACGAAATGGACCTTCTCAAGTTTTGCAGATTTGCAAATTGTTCTTATTTAAGCACCGCCACACTCGGGATAGTACCTTTCNATATGTGATTAACGAACGTTTTCACGCTTCGCATGGCCAATGAACAGTTTAAGTCAAGGAACTTTCCAGTATTTTATCGCAAACTTAGATTAAACTTAAAAAATATTTTTATATGCTGGTTCTTTCATTTTATTGTTAATGAATTCAAAATAACGAAATGGACCTTCTCAAGTTTTGCAGATTTGCAAATTGTTCTTATTTAAGCACCGCCACACTCGGGATAGTACCTTTCCCATGGAAAGTGCTAATAGGAAAGGTACGTATTTATTTGAGAGTACTTACACAATGACACAAGTGTTGAGGCGTTTGAAAAATCAATTTAATAGGGTCTTCTGAAGAAATTAATCACAAAACTTCCGGAATAAGCAAAATATGCATTGCCACACATCACTTCGCGTTCATACAAGTGTTTTTTTTAATATAATACAAACGTCATAAAATACAGTGTGGAAAGATAATTGGAAGCCTTCTAGAACAAATTTCACATATGTAATTTATACAAATTTTGGTAAAAACCGTTGGTGTCAAGAAATGAATTTCAAGAGCATCTTAGTGCAACTAGAAAACATGTACCAAAAAAATGAATAGTAACGAACTTCAGCGCAAAGAACTAAAATCACGATCTCCTCGAAGAGCTTATTGCTAAAGAAACGCTGTTTAAAATCAAGAAACCATTTAGCAAAAGCAAATTTGGAACACAATTACGGTTTTTTGAACAAATGTTGAGACCTGCTAAAGACAAAATAAAACGTAATGACCGCAATGTTGTCACTCATGTTCGGAGAGAAGATGTAACAGCGCACATCTAGGAGAGCAACATTCCAGTTGGGACTCATATATGCCGAAGCAAAACGGGTGGCTTTGTAATACATGTTACACCGCAGTTAGAGGTAATTAACGGAACTTTGGGTTAAGTTAAACATCAGAAAATTTTAGAAGAAAATTGACAGAAATCTGTAAAGCAACTGGACTTTGAATCACAACCAACATATTAAACTCAATTTTTAAGCAGAAAAAACAAAATTCATTGACTGTCAAAGAGTAAAGTATATAAACAAAGAAATGTATGAGACAAGATTATTTGGCCAAAACTGATATTTTCATTTTCAATTACATTGAACATTTATTAGCAGGACAATAATGCAACAAACATGGATGAAGCAATACTAAACTTAACTGAAATTATAACGACTGCATTTAATCAATGTTATCCGATCAACACTAGTACAATTACACCGAAAAATACACAAAAGCATTGAATCACTGAGGACATCGATATCAATATCAAGGAACGTCATGTGAATCTATAGTTCTACTCTACGAAGGAAGAATATCTAAAAAATCTATAACAGACTCAGGAATTGTGTGACAAATCAAATAAGAACATCGAAAAAACTAATTTACCTTTAAATTCACTCAATGAAACTGAAATAAAAAAACGGGCGCCTGCGTAATTCTTTGTAGAAACCGAACAATAGTGCAACGAAAATAATCGAGCCCTTTGTTCAATATAATGTACAATATCATGAGAAAGCAGAAATTGCACCTGTGCTCAACAACTTTTTTGTATAGATTGGAAAAAATGTTTTTGATGATATTTTTAGTGAATCTACTGAGTACTTGGAATACATGAAAATCATGGTCGTGAACGAAACTTTTTTGTTTACGCCTTCTAGTTCCTCCAATTTAATTGCGTGTATAAACAACGTGAAAAATAAATTAAGGTGATTAAAAATATTCTCGGCTTAAGTAATAAAATGTGTAGCTGATAAAATAGCCCCGTTAATTTCCAATGTCATCAACCAGTCACTTCTCTTATTTATTTTCCCGAACTCTCTAAAAATTACCAGAGTAAACCCAATTTTTAAAAATGGTGATAAAACTTACGTTAGTAATTATTGACTTGTCTCTGTACTGTCAATTTTAGCCAAATATTTGGAAATAATTAAATGTAAAGTGTTTTCCTATTTAACACAAATAAATTCTCTATGATAAACAATATAATTTTTGCTCTAAAAATCAGCAACAGAGGCTACATTAAATCATTTATAATACCTTTATCTCAGCGTAGAAAAAGGAAAGCTTTTTTTTCCATGTTTCTGGGCTTTTGAAAGCATTCTACTGTGTAAACAACATTTTCCTTTCAAAACTCCATGTTATGACTTTAGAGGAGTTACACATGATTGGTTCAAATCATACCTAACATAGCAATACGCTGCCATTGACGATGCACAATTTGAACAACAGACAATTAGCTATGGACTACCACAAAGATCTGTCCTTGGGCCTCTCCAATTTTTAATCTTTATCAACGACAAAGTTAAATCTACTTCATTTTTCAAATTTATACCTTGTGCCGACGACAGCATGCTTTGTACGGCTCTTCCTCATGACAATTTTATTTCAGTTGCAGAGAGTACAAATAACGGGCTGCAAAAGGCTTTCATGTGGCTGACAGCTAATTAAATAAGCCTCCATATCGATAAGGCAAATACACTATATTCTCATTCACGCTGAATTCGTCTCTTCCACGCATTAAGATTGGTGATGGTGAAATTGAAGTAACCAACTCCTGTAAGATCCTGGGCATTACAATAGATGATCATCTGGCCTTCAAAAGAAGAGTATGTCGCACATATCAGTACTAAATGATCAAAATCTGTAGTAGTCCTTAATAGAGTAAAAAATGTATTACGTGAAGAAGCTTTGACAATACCTTATCGAACGCTCATTTCACCATATTTACCACACAAAACAAAAGCATGGCACAGAACTGGTAAAAATAAAATAAATTAGCACTTTGCACTGCAAAAAAGAGCCATTACAGCGGTAAGAAAATTATTATATAATGCTCACACGAATGATTCATCCGAAAGTTTGAAAATACTTGAGCTTTTGGATCTTTACAAGCTCTCCAAGTGTAATTTCATTCACTAATGAAGGCGACAAGAATCTTAAAAAATTTATGAAGTGCACAAACTAGCCATCCTGATTATATAACCCAAAATTTATCCATCCTTATTATTCAAAAGCTCGGTCACAACACAGTATCCTCTTCATTGAAACCAAGACTTGGAATTCGATCGCTGCTGAGGTCCGGGAAAAATGTTTTTACAAAGCTTTAAAAACGAATCCTGAATCCCTTTTATATCAGAAAATTAATCACATAAGGTAACCAGGCCAAATTTTTTCTACTATTTATGATTTACTTTGATAGAGTAATGACCGATGACATAGATCTTGAGTCTTTTATAGAATATACTGTTTTCATCTAGACCTTATAAACTATTCTTGTAAAAATTAACCATCGAATCTTGAGCGAACCAATTCCGTGATCAGTTTGGTGTGCAACTAGGTTAAGTGAAGTTGGTTTAACTTAATTGTACACCTTAAAATAGCATTGATTATAGGATGCCTTAGAAGTCGCTGAACGTATTCGGGCACTCAAATGTGTTCATTGAAATAGTCTTAAGAAACAATGTACTAATGTATTGCTCGGAGTAAATAAATTGTTTAAATTGCTAAAATTGTTTACTCCAAAAATTGACGAGCCTAATTAAAAAATTTCCATTGAGCTTCTAGAAACTTCCAGAAGCGTATGTAATGTAAAGGCTACTCGTACAATCGGCGCAATCATTACTTCTCCAGATTTTGTTGAAGATGGATGTGCTGTGAATGAAATGCTGAAAGTAAGAGAAATAGCTGTCCAAAAGCAAAAGCATAGTTGGACATCGTAATGAATAATTAACTCATACGTATATTGCTGAACGTGTTAAGGTTCCATTCTCAAATGTGGGTGCAATAGTTGGGAGGCATCGAGAGACTGAAGCAATGTCCAATTTGCCGAGAGTCGGAGCTCCTCGCAACATCAAGGGGCCGGCTTCGACGTAATATGCTGTACGGTGACCAGTGAGCCAGCGACTGACTACCCGTGCGTTCTTATTGTAGAAACAATCTGAGGTACGAGGAGTTCTCGTCAGTCAATAAACGGTCTCTAGAGAATTACATCGAAGAGGTCGACATACCTCCACTCCACGCAGAACTCCTGTTCTCACAGCAAATCATGTGAAGAATCGATTTACGTTTACTAAAGATCACATTGACAAAGGAATAGAGTTTCAGGAAAGAGTTGCTTGGTTTGACGATGGGAACATTGAACTTTTCTGCCTTTAACGATGATGGTTATATTAGGAAAAAAGTAGGGTCTGCCAATGAACCCTAAAATATCATTCCTACCATCAAGTATATATGAAAGAGTGGCATTATGGTGTGGTGCTGTTTTACTGTCCATGGTGTGGGGAACTCTGCACCATTGATGGTAAAATGGATTGTTCCACTTACAGTACAGTCCAACATCGAAGCTGTTTCGAAGAGCAATAAAAATTTCCGGACGGCGCAAGTGGATCTTTGAGCAAGACAATAATCCCTAATATCCAGTCCTTTGACAAAAAAATGGTTTGCAAAATAGAAAATCTGTGTCTTTCAGAGGTCTAGGAAATTGCCTGACCTCAATCGTGCTGAAAATTGTGCTTAAATGTTCAAAACTGCTGTGCACAAAAGAATTCTTGAGAACCTTGCTGATTCGAGGATCATCTGTGTGTAAGAATGGAACAAGATACTACAATCGAAGTGTCAAAAATTAGTTTCTAGTTTTGATAATCGTTTCATGCTATTTGTGTTAATAAAGGTTAACTAAATACCTAAGACTTGTTTTTAATTTAGGCTAAATGCTTTTGCCCATAGATTTACATTTTTAGTTGATTTTCTGGTTGATAATTTTTGTTCTATTCCGTTTAAGTATTGCGGTAAATATGTTTTTTAGATTCCCGGTACTCTTTACTCCAAGCATGCAGAGCTCTAAACTTTTTAAATTTTTTCAGAAATTAAGTAATGCAAAAACTTTTTCTCACGTTTTCATATGCAATGCGTCTTCAACTTACGTTTGGTTAACAATAAAAGTTTATCTTTTCTGATACTTGTTTCACCTCATTGTGTGATGTTCGTATGACTTAAGAAAGGAAAAAAGGAAAGAAAAATAACATATTGCTAAAAATTTCATGCAAATGTTCAACACAATGGTTAGTAGAAATTTTTTAGTATTACGGCCTTCACTTTATTTGGTGGAAAAAGTGACCCCGAAAAACCACAATTAATATTTTAACATCAAGAACAGTGCTTCAATCAATTGAGAGCACAGCAGAAAAAATGGATAATCTTGGTTTGCTGCAAGCCAGAAAAAATTTAAGAAGGGCTAAAATATTATGTTGAAAAAACAAACAGGAAAAATATTCAGGTTTTAATAGAGAAAAACATTGAAGAAAAAAGAAAAATAGGAAAGAAAACAAAACCATTCACTTACAAAAAAGTTGATGCATGAACTGCAAACAACCGATTTCGACTGCAAATATTTTTTAACAAATAATTAACAAAGGTGCTTAATTTGAAAAACAAACCACAAGTAGGCAATAGCCGCATCAGGGAGTGAATGAATCATCAAGAGGAACAAAATTAAAATCGACTTAGGGCACCGAGATCAAGCTTCACCGTCACAGCATTGTCTTTCATGCCAAATGCGACTCGACAATGAGGCGGGTTTTAAAAACCCATCATATCGTTGTAGCGCACAACTGGCTCCGTGAGTTCTTCTAAGACAACAAAGTTACGTTTGGTGCTGTAGCAAACAGCGTGAACAAGCCTATGTAAAAGAATCTACGCTGCTACATGCACGCTACGTAAAATGTGTTGAAAAAAATTCGGTCTTCAAGCAGCGGAATATCTCTACCTTTCACAATCCGGTTCACCTATCAGCGGAACTCTCTGTATCACCTTCGCCTCAGAAATCAGAAGCCGTGGGAGTTTGCTCCAGTCTTTCCATCGCACCTGCCCACTTTGCTCCTCGCATTCTTCTGCGGCACCGCATAATGTCGTGGCGAAAGGACGCATGTCAGGTTCGTGCAGCGGGAATGCGTGCGTAAAGAATTGTTGTAACGAGTGCTGGCAGTGTTGCCTGCTAAGTAGGACGCTTAACCGCGAAGGTGAGAAGTACTGCATTCTTACGCTTGTAAATTGCGCATTGTTGCACTCGAAGTGAGGAGTTGTAATTGAAGAAGATTGGAGTACTCATTCTTAAATTTGAGTTTAATAAGTCACTAAATTAAAATATGCTTTGAAAGATATATGAGCGAGGGGAAAAACGTTTTAGTGGTTTCCGTCTTTATTTTATGTTGTGAATGTCACTATTCAAGAGTGTGACTTTTTCAGAAGGATGTAACTATTTCAGAAAATCATTAATTTATTAGACAGTGTCCCAAAATATGTACTCATCCTTCGACCGATAATTACTTGTGTATTTTTTGTTCTCACTTCAAATAAAACTAAGTTTTCTTTTATGAGACCTAATTTTCGTAAATTTAATGTTATTTTTCCTTGATTTAACTGATTAGACTTGTATGTATATAAATAAACATCCACATTAAAACAAAATTCACGAGGGTCAAAGACTGATTACGTTTATTTGGAATACCCTATTTATCCAGAATAATAATTATTTTAAATCAATAGATGTAAGCCAAGCTGCTCCGTTAGTCGTGGCGTTTGGAAGGTAATTAATAATCCGCCTGAAGCGGTCATTCTGGGTCCGCACGCCACTCAACTCACGCGAGCATGTCGGGCTGATCGGACGAATGCACAAATCCAGCCAACATATCTACTCATTCTAAGCCCACAAAGTGCAATGATTTTCAGCATGCAAATTTCAGGTTGCAGTTCATGGCTGGTTCAGGTTGCAGGTTCTGAAAACAATATCAGCCATATTTAGTAATACCTGAACCATACGGCCATAATGAGTATTTGTGGCTATGTCAGGGCGTCATCATCGAGTAACTAAGACGCTATTCTTATGATTCTCTTCGCCAAAGGCAGGTATGTATCCGGTCAGTCATAAAGTGAGTCTAAATAAAGTGCTTTTCCGTTAATGAAACCGTCATCGAAAGCGTCTCGCACTACGAGACCGAATTGCGTCGGTTCTTCCTTATATACTCGTATAATCTGATCTGTGGAGCACGAAATTAAACATGGTTCCTACTTCCTTCAAATTTACTATCAAGTGTCTGCACGCGTCCAATTTATTTTCGTCATTAAATGTTGGTTCTCGTGCGAGTACTATACCAATAGTTTATAGACAGATTTGACAATGTTGAGTTAATCTTTTACTGATGGCATAAATACAATATCAAATGTGCATGTAGCAGAGCCATACGACTGAATAATAATGACCTTGCACCCCGCTATAATGTTGACGCAATTGCCACCATGGCAAGTCACAAGTTCGCTTCAGGCCGCATAACTTGGAGAATGAATGTCATTATCGCGGTGGAAGAAAGCAAAGGTGGCGAGGAGACTTCTTATTATTTAGTGAAGGACTGCTCTATAGTACGATCGGAAGTGGCAGTATTTGTATAGGTGTTAACAACCATCGTAGCATTATGAGTGTCTTTAACAGCCTTCGTAACATTTTGAGTGCGTAGATCATTGCTTATGTTATTTAGACTGACTCGTAGCTTGACCGCTGTTATTACATAAGCACAAAAGATAGCTATAATATTGGTGTTATGAAGTGCCTCGGCAGCCGGACACAATTTTCATGCTCAGGCGCATGGAAATAAACAATTTTGTCCTCAGGTGCTGGGTCTGTGTTGACGCGATCAAGGTCTCAGTGAGTGCAGGTATGGACATGTTCGAGAGCGAGGATCTCTTTTTCTTTCTTAGAAATAAACAATCGACGAAATGTATGCCTGCTTAAATAGGAACACATGCTAGCGTTAACATTCCATTTGTGAATTATTTGTTCATTCGTCATGCGGAGAGCTTCTGGTAGATCCTATGCACTGTTAAATTTCTGTGGCAGCATATTTCAAATACCGACACTTAATTGGCTTCCACATGCACTTTATGTCGTGGAAACAATTCAATTATTTCATGTTCGTCGCTTTCTACTAAAAATTTCCATTCATGTTCAAGTTATATTGTTCTTATGTAGGATTCTCGAACGAGAAATAAAAACAAGTTTGATGAACATTATATGATTAAATTGCCACTGTTTAAGATTTCTTAATGTTTAAGAAAATAAATTTCTTCTATTATGCCATTCCTTTGCGATGCGCAATTCAGAATCATAAAAACTAAAGAAGTGTTTTTTCGAAGTGTAAAAATGAAGTTCAAATAGGATCATCCAAATTTCTTTCTGAGGAACTACGGTACAATTTCATGATGTGAGCTCACAGAAATTCAAAGTAATTGAATATCATCTTTCATCTGTAATTTTTCGAAATAACTTTTCAGAGTTACTTTCACTTTCATTACAGCATTTAATGATTTTAATTTCTCTGATTAGCTCACGGTTTATTGGTGTTCCTGTGCTTTCTATAATTATTAACCTCCTATTTCTAAGACGAGTTCCAGTGGGTAAGATTGGATAGCCGTTGCATGAAGACATTGAGTATAGCGTATAGCTGAACCATGCACAGACTACATCTGATATGGGCATCAGATACGAGCCGTGTGATGTACCCCATTACGCTGCCTTCCAGCAGCAACGACTTTGGTGATGGTGAAAGTGGTCTCAAACTGGTCTGTATTGTGAAATTATCATGAAAGTAAAGCTGGAATGACTACTCTTCTTTAGCTGCAAATATGCCTCATGATACATGAGGCGCAGAATTTCTGGTAAGAAATAGCCTTCGTCACAGTCAAATTTATGCTATGACCCTAGAAATCCACGAAAATTAATCGAGCAAAACTGGTGTGGACAAGAATTTAACTTAAGCATCAAATAAAAACTATAATTTCGCTTTGTAATTGCTGGAAGGGGATATTATCATTATTAGCGGTTATCTGTCATTTTACTGATAATTTGAATTTATAGTCTTCAAATCAAGATTTACTTCATCCTCAGAAATGCATTTCACAAGCTGCGATCCAATGATCTGCAAAATGTGGGAACGTTACTTTTTTGAAGCTTGAACAGATAACTCTCTAGACAAGCCCACATATCATTCACAGTAAATATCTTGCAATTAGGTAATGCTTGCTTTACGTCACTAGAATATCATCTTATGGCACTAGAATATCATCTTCTGGCACGACTTGTAGACTTCCCAAGTTTTACTGAAGACTTTCCATTAATTTTATTTCCAAGCAAGCTATCAAAATCGCAATTCCGGATCTTAGTCCTTCTAAAGAACATTGTGTTCGGAGCGTAAACAAATAACTACAATTGATTTGCCAGTAATTGGAGATTTCTGATTTTCTCTTCATAAATCATCAGCACAATGGAAACAAAAAATCCCCTGATTTTCTGAACCGTGGGAAAGTGTTTCGTTTTTGTGATACGAAGCAAGAGAAAGCTAGAAAGTAATATGCAGCCTAGGCCAAATCACTGCGATCAAGGGGACAATCACTTAACCAGGCCTGGTATTTTGCGTCCTGGTAAAAAGGAAGTGATATGCTAGAATTATTCTCCTCACAGCGTGACTTCGACTGTTGTGTTGTCTTACTTCCCTAAAATAGTAACTATCATTCAAGTGTCTTAATATTCCTGATACTGGAAACTTTTATGCAATTTCTGATTATCCACAGGTTTATAACGCATGAAACCGAACAGTGTTGCTTTTTTTTTTGTCGTAATTCACGAGCGGGATGGAAAGTTTGATATTTTATAATCCGCTTGTAGAAATAACAAAATGCTTATCTTCATGAGACGGTCAAGTTGCCTCGTCTTGCCGTGAGATCTCTTCATTGTGGAATGATGGACATGACTCAATTTACCATAACACAGCAGTAAGTTATTCGATCAGTCCATCAAACCAGTTTATGCGCACCTGGAACACCCACCGTTCATTATTCGCAATACATTCTGTACACAGGTCGTTCGCAACTAATCTTCCTGTGAGATAATTGCATCTACAACAATCAGCAAACTCTCATCTCTGTGTCATGAACTTTTTTGTATATGCTTGTTTCCACGCGCACTTCCTCAGCCTTTCACATTCAAGTCACGATGACAGGTCAACACGTTTGTTCAGAATAAATTTTCCAACGACTATTTTGTCAGATTGGCACAGATTTTTAAAGCGTCATAGGTCGAACAAGAAACCTGCTTGAAAAACTGGAAGTTTATAATCTTTCCCGATGAATATCTGTGCTATTTCTTTGTTCAAATAAACGAGAAATTTCCTTTCTACTAGAGCGCGTAGTTCTATCTCTTCAAAACCATTTTCTAAATCTGATCACTAATCACTGTTTATTTTTCTTGACCTACAATTAATATCACAATCCAGAGAAAATTTTGCATTCCTCAGAAAAGTCAGAAATTTGTCTAATTATAATAGCTGGATTCAGTTCGTAATTGCATCTACTGCAACTTTTTCGATAAACAGTTCAGTCTCGTCTGTTCCCTTGCATTAACTATTCCACGTTGCCTTCAACTAATATTTCTCACCTCATTCCGGTGCAGTGCTCTACAAGAGCTACGACTTGTATCACTGGCTAGCATAACTTCCCCTAGTGAAAATGTAACCCTCAAGCGAACTGTCATGCATGTTGAACATGCAAGCAAAAAAGATTGCATAGCTGTGTCTCAAAGTGACTTCAAACCTTGTTCATTTGTCCTCGGAGGACGAACATCTGGTTATTGCGTCATCTTCTCAGAATGAAAAATTTCTTTGGTCGTTTTATGCAACTTTTTAAAGTCGGAATTCAAATTAACAATGTTCAAAAAAACCACACGGTTCATCTTGTGTTTTTTTTTATCGCAAACCTTTACCCCCTTTCGTATATTTGTCTAATTTATTTTACCCTTTCGTTAAATATTAGACTTGCTCACGGTCTAGCAGCTGGTGAATTGATCTTCCAAAGTCTCTATTACAAGAACGACAACAGTTTCCAAGTGAAATGGGTTTGTTTTTTACTCGAACACAGCTTCTGATCACACTGCGTGATGTCAGACATCTGCTCCAAAACTTCAGCAGGTTTAATCAAGACGTTGCTTTTGAAAATTACCTCAGCGATCACTGTTCTGTCATTCGTGCTGAGCCATGCTAGTCTTTCCGATTCACTCATTTGAAACTCATCTGCTGTATTTAACTTTAAAATAGCGGTTTCTGTTCATCAACCTGTACACACGAATGGAGGTGTAAATTTGGCTCTAGCCAAGTTCAAAAGATTTGGTTAATGTAGGCTTAATGAAAATAAAAAGCCAATTTCATAATATTATGATAGTAAGCACACCTGGGAGGATACGGAATAAGATTTCGTGTAATAGGTGTATAAAATTATATACGTAAAATGAAATATATATTATACATATATATAAAACTTCTTCCCTGCAATAGCACTATGTTTTTTTCACTTGCTTCCTTTTGAAACATGACATTAAAAACAGGTGTTGTTAACTCTCTTATTTCTAAACGAATCACAAAACGCAAATGTTATGTTTCGTGCGCATTGTGATATAAGGTTTTTGCTATAGAAAATTATAAATTGTTTTTTATTGATTTTAGTTCAGAGAAAATTTATTTCCTTGTGACGAATCATCGCTTAATAGCGTACAATACGCAGAAAGTCAAGCGAATGTGGTAACAATGTTATGAAGAATTTATCGAGTTAAAAGGCTGTTTGGTCAATTATAAGAAAAAAACTTTCTACATAAAAAAAAACATTCGAACTTGACCATAGTGGGTGTTTCTAACCTTGAGTGAGCGCTGCGGTTGCCGCTGATCAAATGGTGCTTTAAATGTGCGATCTCCCCTCTCTGAGCATGAACTGGATGGGACAGGCTCGCTCGCGCATGTTTTACCAGCGAAAATTGTCCAATTCGCTGTAAGCTGAATCTCGTTGAGCACTTGAAGAAGAAGATCAATCAAAGAATACGTTGTTTAATAAAAAATGTGATAGAAAGAGGTCAGTGACGGAGAGGCACCTATAAGGAGAGCTTATCATGCAATTGCGTCAAACCTCTTCATTGCTCTCAGGTCGAATACTTTTACCTTCATGTGTATATAAATACAGTTGCTACTTTTACCTCAGTAAACATCTCTCCGTGCAGATAAGTAATATATTCACAACATTTTTGTGTTCAGCTATTTGAGTAATTTTTCCAAACGCACACATGCTCATGATGTTTACACTCAGGCTTGCTACGATGTATGTACACAGCCATCTTTGCGCCAGTCACAAGTGATTTTTGCCTGACTAAGATAGCAACTCAGACTCATCGCTGCTTAAACGAAGAAAATGAATTTGGTTAAGGAGAAATTTTTAAAGAATATGTTTCTATCTGGCGCCCGAGCACAGAATACTCCAAGCTCGCCTTAGGAATATTTCGTTCAGGATGCTTCTTGCTAGCTGTAACTGACTGTTCAAAACAAGTCCATCGCTAAGCCCCATGCAGTACTTCTGCTCAGCAAGCTTTAAAAGTAAGAGAAATTGTCACATGTGAACCCATTACTGCCAGCTTTCTATAAGTTCAACTTTCCATGCGTGTATCTTTTTTCGCGCACAATGGTTACGTGATATGGAGCGTTGTTAGAAACGATGTAATTTCGGCGACGTTCCAGACCGCGACAACAGTTCGAAAGAAATTCGGCGTCTGAGGTAATGAGATTACGAACCCATTGTTCCCTACGTCGCAGAAGGAGAAAGTTGAAAGGACTCGTGGGAACTTCCGTGAGGTGATAGGCGAGGGTAAATTGCACCTTTACTGAAGACTCTAATTGAATCAGACAACACTTGTTTCTTTCTGCCTTGGAACAGCTTTGGGATAATTGTAGATACATGTCTGAACGATTGGCTAATATTCAAGCCCAACATCTTTTCTTGCAGTTTACTTCTTTTTGTATTTTAGGCCTCGCAAGAAAATAAGTAAGGAAACTCTTCACCTATGAAAACCTATGTATGAAAAAAATTTAGCCAGACTTATTGCCTTATTTACATCTGGTTTCTCTGGAAATTTACAAGAAACTACAATGCTTAAAAGGTGTCGCTTATGATACAGACTGAAAATTAATAATGACAATAATAAATAACAATTAATAATGATTATAGGTACAGTATAACCTAAGCTGGGGAGTGATGGATGTTTGTAGACTGCGCATATCTATTTAAATCATCTTAAGGTGAAGAATTGAGGTTTCTTCTGCCCTTCAACCGTGTTTCTTTGGCAATCCAGTGGCAGGTTTTTCAAACCATTTACCCTGGCCGTCAGTCAGTGTGGCCAGATCTGGTTTCTTCACGTCTTCATTTGCGTTCGAAAGAAAGTAGCGCAATGATAGAAATACAAAGTACCGACAAATCTTACTTTGAATGAAGTTTCGTAGCTACTCTTAGCAATACATGTAACAATAAAATTTCAGTTTGTCGCACCATTTGTTCTCTAAATTCGTGCAATTAATTCATTGTTTACGCGCACTATGACCAGGTTTTAAAATCATCTTTCTAATCTAGAAATAATTTTATTATTATTGTAATGTTGATTATAATGTTGATTCATTGTAATGTTGATTCATAAATTGAGAAATTATTTGGAATGTATGAGTTGAAATGACACAACTAGGCACTTCAAAATACACTTTCTGATTTTATTTCTTTTTCCGAGAACAAATAAGGTTCTGCGTGTAATATTTAGGTCAAAAATATAATTTTTGTAGTTCGATTTTTTCCCCAGAATATGTTAAAGTACTTTACAAATACCAGCTGTCAGGAAATACATTCAGATTTGTACTTTTGATGCTTGATAAAAGATGAAAAGGAAAAATAAAGGACAGGGTTACACATTCACTTCAGGCACTGAATTTCCTGTGGTTCTGCTCATTTTAGTCCGCATTTTATGTGGAAGAATATTTGAATTATTTTATTTGTTATTATTCATTAATTTTCTTTCATTCTATCACAACATCTACTACATTGGTGTTTGAAGAAATAGTGAATTATGAGCATCATGAACTAAAATGTGATTAACATCATTAGTTCCATGTCCGATTTGGAAATATTAAATTCGTGGCACGCCTTATGGCAGCGTTATTTCAAACAAGATGATATCAAATACTCAAACAAGCTCCAAATTTTTTTATTAAACTTTAAGGCAAATCGCATGACTGAATAAAAAGAATGTACTATATCGAAGCACATTACATAAACTATGACACAATGCTTTTCACAAATTATGTCGAAATACATTCTATAAACCATATCGAAATACTTATCATACCTTATATCAAAGTACTTTTAAACCATTTTGGAGTACTTGTCTTAAACTATACCGAGGTACTATACCGAGTTAAACTATTCCGTAAGACATTCATATCATTGACTATATCGGAGCACTTTTCTTGAACTATGTTGAAATCCTTTTCTTGAACTATATTGAAACACTTTTGTAACCTAAATCGAAGAACTTTCCATAAACTAAATCGAAGTAAATGCCAGAGTACTTTTCGTAAACTAACGGCCGATAACGCCGCATGAATAAAACGTGTGGATAAATGAAAGTTTTCGATTGAGTCAATTTAGCGTTCGTAGTTCCGCTCATCCTAAAAGTTTCCTCCTCCAGAACAGGCGCGACAAAAACTTGCTCTACATCTCGTCACCAGGACGGGCTGGCATTGGGTGTTGCATCACAACCCGAGGAAGAGACCCCCGCTCTGGAATCTGTTTCCCGAGTGCCGCGTGTGTGAGGTATGCGTCCTGCTTGCTGTCGCCCTGTTCTCTCACGTACGGCGTGCGTGTCAAGTTCCAATCCATTGATTTCTCTTTATTCGTCTCCGTGTTGATGCGAATCGTAAAGCACAGAAATTGCATTAATTATCTGAATAGACCATGCCAAATAAAAAAAGAAGACAGTTGTTAATAGACTGGCGAGTAGTAGTGATAATTATAGAAAATGACGTTTAATAGGAAATAACTGTTTTTAAATGTAGCTCATAACTACGTAGTTGAATAACGCAACACTGTGTGTTATTCAATAACTTCTTGTGATTGGTCTTGAGATTTTGTTAAAAAATCATCAACACGTACATTTTCGTCAGATAGTACTTGTATGAGTTAAGGAAGATATACCGATAGTGGAAAAAGGGAAGTTATTTTGAGATCCTCGACAGCGAAAATGTGTGACAAAATGAGGCAGATTCATAAGTGGCGCAGATTATTAAAAGTGACAAATGTGCGTTTTACAATATTAATTCATATCCTGATACCAAATGTGATATGACATCAAATGGGCATTTTACGAGCAATTTTCAAGAAGAACTTGTAACTCACGAACTACAAAACTTTAGCAAAACCTAAAACTAAAGCTGATATTAGTTTTGTACACACAATGCGTCCTTAAAAGGAGATCACTCTATAGCCCTAGCGCTACTTTTTTTGGAGTTCTGCTGTTTTTGGCCATATATGTCACACTTTTTCTCTTTCGAGGCTCTTAAAAAATGCAGTTAGTCTCTGACATAAAGATTCATCTTGTTAAAAATTGAACGCACGAGCATTTCTAACACACACTAAAATTGAAAATTTCATCACTGATCACAATATTGAGCCCACCACAGTAGATTAAATTACGAGGGTAAATGGACCATTATATATGTTAGAGGAATTGCAGCCCAGTTGACAAATTCTCGCCTTTCGGATGAATGTCATCAAATTAACTCGTGTTGGTTCTGTGTAGGAGATCAGTGCGTCATCACTACGCCGTGTAATTCCATGAAGGTCGTAGATCAAGGGTATTAGAACATAGTTTTGATTAGCAAAGTACTTAGTGAAGAGATGATATGTTAATATGAACTAAAGGGTGAGAGCTCAAATGTTCTCTTGAAAACAATTCAGCGTTCTAAGATAACGTTTTCATGATCTTTTAAAGCTCGTTTTTTTAGGTTGCTTCTTTTTGAAAGTTGAGCGAAGATGCAGCTGCTGTCACCTTACAGAGCTGATAATTCATGATTTATGTTGGGCATCAGACACAGAGAAAGACGAGGCCTCAGATCTAGGCCGGCGTATACGGGTCAATACTGCAGCTCAGAGAACGAAACCAGAACCAACCGAGAAGAGTTGACTTCGCTTTGGTTAAAATACTTACAATATGTGAGTAGAATTAATACAATATGGGGTAGAATTAATACAATATGTGGGTAAAATTTGAACAACATGTGATTCGGATTAGGACAATATGAGAGTAGAATTCGTATAATATGTGGGTAGAATTAAGGTTCATTGAGCGCATAGCTGATACTTGTGTGCTCTAAGTACGGAGGAGCCAGTGTAACGTAACAATGCTCATCGTTAAGAAGGAGTTTAATTAAGGGGGCACAAATTAGTCCGCGTAAGCCTGTTTTTTTATTAAGCTCTAAAATTTTGCTCCTGAATGCTACATGAAGCTCGTGAATGTGAGTGAAAGTAAAATGACTTGAAGACCATCCGTATTGTTTAAATAATAATTACTTGGCTTGATCCCTGGCGGACGCAAGCCAGAAGCGTACAAATAATTGGAAAATAAGAAATGAGACGTAAATAATGATGCCAAATTTGAATGCATGAGTCCAGCAATGGGGGCAGAGGATCATGAGGGCAGTCGCCGTTAGTTCGATCGTCACGGAGTCGACTTTATTTTGGAGTATGCTTCGTTTCATTATGGAGATTGGATTTTTATATCTGTACCAATGGTGGTTGCACAAATCACCATTCGTCTCTGGTGCTAGTTTCGGAAGCGTTTTGATTGTTTAACTCCTTACAACTTAGAAGAATCCCCCTTTCTATTTAAAAAAGCAGTCGTAACACACTGAATTTCAGGAAGAATTCATACCTTAATGTTTTCTTTGAAATTCACTGTCGAGTGGTAGTTCCTTCCGCGTTCTGATATCGGAGACAACCCGGTGCCAGTGCCAGTGCTACGACGATTTTTGAAAACAGTAGCACGAATACAAAATACAAAATACGAATGCGAATACCAGAAGACAAACAGGTGACGCTGTTTGCCTGTTCCACAACATCATCCAAACAACATGACGGATGGTCTTGTGCTTCCAGGACTGACGCCGTTTAGGATCAACACTCTGACCTTAGGAGATAAATCTTATACATTTCTTCTTCTTATGTAATCAATATTCCCATTACACGCACCGAACAACATCCGGGCGTTAAGGAATGTGCGAGAGAATATCACAACGCAATATAGCGTTCACATGCAAGCAATGCAGAGGGAAATCATGCTCGAGAATTTCAGACATCATTTCTGAAGCGAATTTCGAAATTTTACGCACGATTAAGGGTACTGGTCTCATTTAATTTTCTTACCTACAGATCCCTATTTTAAAAATATCTCAATATCCAAGTACAACTTCCATTACTTCGACCCAAATCCCCTTCCTTTGACCTCTCAATTCCCAGTAATCGATGAGCAAAGCAGCGCAAGTGAAGGAAGTGAGGCCGGGGCACCCGGACTCTGAATGAGCGAGCGGTACCCGGATGGCGGTGGCATGCAGCGGCCGCCCGGACACTTTCACCGCAGCAGCTCCGTGCATCCGCGTGCGGCTGGCGAGGAGTGGAAAGGACAGACGGTCGGGGAAAGTTGTCGGCAACTTGGCCGGCAGCTCTGCGTCTTGCTGTCACCTCGTATTGCACCGCGTCACGAGGTTCTAAGGTCGGGAATAGAACTTGAAATATTTTCTTAGAGAATATGGGGAAAAAAGTTCCTTTGTTCAGTGGAAAGTAAACGATCTTCGAAAAGAAGCAAGCGTGTGAACACATAGCGCTTGTCCCAGGCTGCAGGGATGTAAGTTGACCGTCTGCATGTCTCTTAGCTCTGTGAATTCACCTGTTGATTATTATCTAATTTTAATGAGCATACTTCTGATTAGATGTTCTGGGAATAAAGATCGAATGAGGAACCAAGTTAGACCTGCGGAACGAAAGTACAGGACTTTTTCTACGGAGTCTGAGGACATGTTGAAGTCAAGTGAATGTACGACATAATTAAATGATCTATTTTTTTATAACCATGAATGAAAAGACAACGGATGGCTTTCTTGCTAGCCGTAATCAGTTAGGAGTGCTTATTTACATTTGACTGAAATATTTCTATGAAGAGTTATGTCTAAAAATTAATTTAAAATCTTGGTTCCATGACCATCACAAATTTTAAAAGTAATTCTG
Organism: Platorchestia sp. MABIK; assembly: GCA_014220935.1. Classification (NCBI taxonomy): domain Eukaryota; kingdom Metazoa; phylum Arthropoda; class Malacostraca; order Amphipoda; family Talitridae; genus Platorchestia; species Platorchestia sp. MABIK. The sequence goes on from JACJUY010002033.1 coordinate 28,024, forward strand.
TGGACTAAAGTTTCAGTAAATTTTTGTATAACTCATTATGACTATGGGATAAATAGTTCATTATATTCCATTCATTAATCATTAGTAGTCAATAACTGCGTACAAACTCATGTTCTCAATCTACTTCCTCTGAAGGTATGTATCCCATCCTTATTTGTGTATTTTCTCTTACACAGAAATGTCGTGAAGCCAGCTGCCAGGAAGGTATGTCCTATATGTACTTTCACTCAAAAACCAGCTCACGATGAAACATCACCACGCTGATCAAAATAAATTTCATGAATTGAGCTCAGGACAATAATGGACTCGTCAGTTCAGACGACAAAAATATAAATAAATAAACAACAGGAGATGGATGTGCGTTGCGAGCGTCACTGGCAGATATCTGTAAAATTGATAGAACACAGAATTTTGGAATCACTCAGAAATTTTGCTCAAATGAGTAAAAACACAATTATTTTTGGTGCCACAGATACCAGGGCTACCTGTTCTTGGGCAGCCCTTGTGTTGAGAATGGTATTGAGAATGCGGAACTAAAAGGATAATTAACCCAGGAATCGATTCTTACAGGTAAATGCATACGGTTTGAATAACAAATGGCAAAGACGAAGTTCTTGGACGAGCAAAAGTGCAAGTATGTTTTGAATTCTGTTAAAAAACAGAAACCTGGTGAAAAGCTTAATTAGAACATTCATCTGTATAATGACCAACCATTATTCAGTACTTTTCCCTCTTGCACAAATCCCAAGCTCGAGTCTGCCACGAATATTTTCTCTCTTGCCTTTTCGAGGAAGCGCTTCAGAGCTATGATTGTTTTGCAGAAGGAAACGATGCTTAAAAATCTATAATGCCCTGAACCGATGAATCCGTTAGGTTGAGAGGAGATCAAGGGTGCCCCATTTCCTTACCCGAAATCCTACGCAAATTCGCAAATGATCCTCATCACTGTTGTATCCTTCTTGAAGTATGAGAGCGTGCGTTGTCTTGTTGGAAGGTAAACCGCTTGTTTCTGAAAAACCGTTTAGCTTTCTTGAGCGTAGGAGTCAAAACTTGACTGATGAACAAATTTGTCAACATCTTCAAACATTGTTGGACAAAAATAAAAGAAGATTTCCGTGTTTAGGAAATATCGTCTCACATGACTGAGGCTGGTTTTTGACGTCTGAAAACTGTTTTGACATCTCAATAAGGGATTATTCTAACTCTCGGTTTTTAGGCATTTAAAATACTCCTTGATACTGAAAAATACCTCATCGAGAAACACGATATCTACTGCGAGCGCACCCACTTTGAACTTGTCCAGAAAAACGTTGGCTGTTAAAGCCACTTGTTTCTCTTGTTGGAGGTTTGTGAGTTACTGACACTTTTGAATATCGAATGGTGGGTGACTAGGCTGAGTTGTGTTTGTCAATGTTTTGCTAATTTTCGTGTCTCCTTCTTTGAAAATCATCTGACCCTTACTTAGATGGTTCTTGCAATTTTGAGGGTGAAAGATGTT
>JACJUY010002033.1:31015-62396 GCA_014220935.1 Platorchestia sp. MABIK
TCTACGTTTCGAAATCCGCCGCGGAAGCTGATGGTGTATGCTTTTTGCCAAATGCAAGAGATGTGGCATTTTCCAGAGACTCATCAAGAGATGTGCTGGATATACAATATTGAGAAAAAAATTTGCCGATGTCTAAGGGGTGCATCAAGTTATGAGTTGATATCCATGGGCGCATCAAGAGCTGTCCAATACTCCGAGGCACATCCAGCAGCTCTCCAATATGTCATGTGTGGTGTTTTTGAGGGCTTATCAGTAAGTTTACAGAGGAGAAATGAGCCGCAATTCACTTTTCTTCCATTTTTTCTTGATATTGTAGGTTTAAATTGAAGAGGAGATTATCCATGAACGTCGGGCATTCTCAAAGTTTCGTATGTTAAAATTTATACGGTTGTTGTATTTAATGTCATTCGTGTTGCTTTCACGCAGTTTTGAAAAAACCCTATTTCATAAATGGATGTAATGTTACATTTTAACAATTGAAGGTGTTTGGTTCATTCACGCTGACACACTTTATTCTAAAAACATTCCTCTTGTTTTGCTTCTGAATTCTTACTTCCGCTTCCTGGACAAGTCTCAAACCGATTTAGTTTTGCTGTACTGTACAGTGCAGTGATAAATTCGGTAATTCAAGTCTATTTATGGTTTCTCTTAAATATTCCATGATATTTCACAGCATCTTCATTGGGAAAATTTTTACCAAATACCTTCGGGAGAATCATAAATTTTTTCAGCTAAGAAAGTATCACTGCAGAAATTTTCACATTTCGAACTATTAGTTGCACCTTCAAAAATTACGGCATGGAATTTCGGTAGCAACTCAAGAATGAGCCGCGTGGCTTGTTCCAATTGTCGTAATCTGCTTTAGTTACTGAAAAATTTCCAGTACATTCACTCGATAATAAATACAAAATAAACATCGGCCTCAGCGAGATAATCGGTCCAGAGTGTCTTTGAGTGAGCATAGCACTCGTCTCTACAATTATTGCAGCCCACACCTTTATCGTTGGTCAAATAAAAGATTTTTTTTCTAGCGAGACGCATTATGAACCGAATCAAACCTTCATAGATTTTTCAAAATGATAATTTAGATGTTTTTACCCATGATTTCTATTGGATACCAATTTGGATGGATCTCTTTACGTCTATAAAATGTTCAGGGTTTTTGAGCATTTTTGTAAATATAATTTGTCTTTATTTTGATCGAGAAGTCGAAGATATACGCATACTCTACGTTTGATTAGCGATAAACTTGTGAGAGATTCCCTCGTGTTCGCTTTAATGAATTATACGTGAGAACCTCGCAATAGAAAGAAGTTGGTCTTCCGGTTCTATCGTAAAGATAACCCCGTGTATATATCGGAAACTGGCAAAACTCTTCTGATGTAACAAACTCTTATCTCGATGCAATTATACTAATGATTGCAAATAAAAATAACACGGTTCTGTTGTTCTTGCATTTCTTTGTCACGGTCAAGATCCCTTTGATAGAATAAGGTAGTCTTTCTGATAGTAAAAAGGTTTGCCATCTTACACGCATTATAGTTCTTGACAACGGGCAAAAATTTTTGGGAAGGGCATAGGGTGTGATGTTCTGGGAGCTGTTGAAAAGGCTCTGGTCGAAGAATTTTACAGCAAAATCTATCCCTTTGTATTTGATTTCGACCTGACATTTTTCCATTGCCTAACATCTTGAGTGCATTACAGCATCGTGAAAAATATAGTTTACGTACATGCTTTCATATTGCACCCTAAAAGAACAACAAAAAGTCGCATCATGTCACAATCTCATTGAAATTATCATGCGAATTCGCGCTAATCTCCAGGGCCGATTTTATGCTCATTTACAAATTTGTATCAAATTGAAGCGTCGTTTCACTCATTCGAGATATTTAAAAAAGTTTTCATGATCATGATAACTTTTTTCGTTAGTTTTCCACGGAAACTGCTAGAAATACAGAGCGAAAATTTTTACCTAGTAGACACACATAGCTAAGAAAATGATCTTTTGTTTCATTGTATCTCTAAACGTGCATTGTAAATAAAATTCAGTGTTTTCGGTGGGTTTAAATACTTGTGTAATTTAATGAACAATTGGGGATATCTTGGCCAGTGTGCAATTTTCCATTCGTAGCAGTAGGCCAACCGCTCCGTATTTTAAAATCAATTTTGAAGATAAAATACCTACGGGATTTATGCAAAGAAAACCTGAACTTGCTTTAAATTTAATATACAGAAGAGAAAATACTTTCGTTTGACAAACTGTTGGAAGTTTGAAGCATTCATTGGAAGAGATTCGATAAGCACAGGGCGTCTATTTTATCATAGCGTACCTGTATGTGGAGAGCTTATTACTATTGTTAAACAGTAAAGTAAGAACTTTGCGTTAATACAATAAGCTCCTAAATGCTCTGAAGTAGAAAAAATGAAGCATTATTCTGAAATTGAGACGCTTAGATATCGTTCGTATTTATGTTGTAGCAGAAATTAATGAACATCATTAAAAACATTGAAAACAAGTAATTGACTTACAAAATTGCAGTTATATCCAAATTCACAAGCTGAAAAATAATCTTAAAAACATAACTCTATGATTGCTATGCAGCACCATGCACGCGTGAATGCCACAACTAAAGTATCGGCAATGTTAACCATTGTGATAGATACCACAGGTCTTCCAGGGAGCACCCAGCGCACATTCAGGAAAACGCTAAGTTTGAGCGCGGTAACACAAGAAGGTGAGCACCGCTATAATTATATAGGCCCTGCCGATCTAATAACTGAACACTTGTGAAAGTCGGCTGCAACTCTCACTCATGAGTTGCAATATATCAAAGTTTCGAGCGAAGTAGTAAAAATCTGACGACAGCATGTGCATGATAACATGGTACACAAGTAAAGTCATATCCCACTTGCTCGCGAGGTCGAAAGCTGGCTGTGTGACTGCAACATTTGCATGGAGAAAGTGGCATCATCTTCTCACCACAGCTCTGGTTTACAACTCGGTAACAATGTTTTTCAGCTACTGTAGCTATAAAAAACTGAGAAGAGATTAGAAAACTGTCTTTTCTGAAGAATAATGCCATGACAGAAAGTGGACTGGGAAAGATCACTTGCGTTATCTCTGTATTACTAACATAAAGTGTAAGCATGGAACTTAGGGGTGAAACATATTGAAAAGTATTATGTTTTATAAAAATTTGGTACTGTATTAGTAAATGAGTAAGCTAATGTACTCACTCTCTTAATGGGCAGTTGAAGACACAAGGGTTGGCTATACACGATCTTGAGAAACTCAGAGCAGGAAGGGATTAAATTTTTATTGATGACGAGCAGGCAAGTATCAGGCCTCCATCGTTTCAATATTAGCATACTTGCATTCTTTATGATGGCTCAGCCTTAAATTCTAATTAACGACTATAATTCAGAACACTGAATGAGGACTGTCACTGAAATTCGTTAGTTAAAGCCAACAGCACGCTCTTAACAAATAACGAGTTTTTTAAACTTGACTTTTATTTTTGTGTTTGCTTACAAGATTTTAAGTTTGTCTCAATGTTAGAAATAACTGCAACCTCCACATGTTGTGTTACAACGTATTACACATCCGTTTTTTTGTAGTTGGTTAACCGTGGGAGTTTTTGAAAAATTATTCAAGGTAAATTTTTTATTTCCTAATTTATAATTTTCAATTATAATTGTATTTGTGGGGAGTGAGACTTTCCTGATGTAATGCGCATACATTTAATAATTTAATGAAATCCTATTTTTCACGTGATATCACTTTTTGTAATCTATTTTCTAGACTGAATCCAATGAAGGCGGTTTTGAAGAATTATTTCATGTTGGGAAACAAACATAAAATTTTCTGTTACTTAGATGACGGAATGATTTGCAAAGTACATAATGTCATTTTAAATGATATAAAACATATTAAATTTTATACTACAGGAATGACAAAGAAGGTGTTTGTCAACAAAAAACTTTTGTAAATTTCTTAGACATCCATCAATAAAGTCTCCTAATTTGTTCTTAAATATTTCTTCACAAACCAATGATTACATTTATGCTGTTAAATTCGCGGTTCTGTTCCATATTGTGACCTAAAAATTGGAGTGGGAAACTCGACCGACAACTAGTAGTTGCTTTATTTTTTGTTTGAGTCAGTTGAGGCTATTTTGTAGACGAATCAATGGTAGGACGCTCGGAGCGTTGCTTTTTTGCAATTTTTTAATTAAGTTGATAGGTAAGTTCGCCCGTGGAGATAAGCCATTGTTAGTTCGACCATGGAGATCAGATTTTGAAAATCATTAAGCTCATCATGAAATACTGGCTAAAATTGATTTTCATCTGTTTTGCTGCCTCAACATTCCGGTGTTAGCATAATTGAAGACTGAATCTTCATGTCTTAAAATACTCGACATCAAAATTAAATAAATTAGATTATACACCGCCTAGTTCATCTTTACTTTTATTGCCCGACTAGCTACTGCAGACGTGTGTTAAAAAGGAAACGTGAGATTTGCACCTCTATGAAAACAATTCAATACTTAGGGTCTTTCTGTAATGTATTTATATTTATTAAAGAAAGAACTGAAGCTTCTCGTCAAATATTACATCGTGTTTATCCAGCAATTTTAAATCAAAGTTATGCAAGTCAAAAACACTTAGGTACTCAGCAAATTTTTGGCAATTCAAGTACTTGCATCAAAAAGATGAACGGTAAAACCGAGGTCTGGACATACGATGTCCTGCCTGTCTTTCAAAAAAAAAGAAAAACTTTAGAATAAATACCTTCCTCTCCTGGGAAAATTCTGTGCCATAAAAATGAACCCGCTTCTGAATTTCTTTTCATTTTTTGATTGATCCTGGACCAGAGGCAAGCTTAGTGAGTACTTTTGCAATTGAAGAGAGATCGCGTTGAAACGCAATGGGCTCGAAGAAACTTGCTGTAGACCGGTCGTGCACTCCACTTCCATGTCTGCGGCGCAGCTTTGGGGAGGAGAGTCAGCTCCCACATGTGTCTTGAGGTGCCCTTTTGAAACTAGAGATCCAAGGACCTGATCTTGTGAGTCATTTACTTTCCTTGTCATTAGTAAGAACACTCAATGAGATGATCCTCAAATCACCACACAGGGTGACCGGCACTTTGTGGACAAACTTTAACTTGAGGTTGGGACCGTTGAAATTAAAACTTCATTCTCGTTAAAATTCTTCGTCAAAGAGTTACAATTGGATTTGACATTTTTATAAGGCCAGTAATGTCTCCTGATATTACGCCCCTAGACTTCTTCTACTGGTGCATTTGAAGAGTCTGGTGAACGAAACGCCGATTCATTGCGAAAAGTACCTCATCGGTAGAATAATTGTTGAAGCCACTGCAAGGACTCGTGAAGTTCCTGGTGTTTTTGATCGCGTCCGGCAATGAATTCACCGGCTTTTGAACTCCTGCAGTGCAACAGATGAGCGTCATGATGAACATTTTTTGTGAGCACCGAACCTAATTAAAATATCTGTTTCCAGTGGTCACTATAATTAAAGCTATTATTCTATTTCTTGGATTCATCATAAGAATGCCATCCTACCTTCTACATTTTATTTCCTATACACTCTCAAAGGGCGAATTTTTCCATAAAACGTTTCACATTTCAAGTCCTTGTAACTCTTTAACAAAGCATTTTCGAACACACTGCCATGGAGTAAAAAGCGTTTATTTCAGTGCTTCCAACCGTATGATGAAGTTTGTCCAATAAAGCGTCGGTCACCCTGTATATCCCAGAGTTTCCCTAAGAAGAGTCGAGTTTAATATTCAGTACATTAAAGGGTGACTTATCCATAAGCTAAACATTGCTCAAGATTCTAAAGTTGCTGTAGATGTAAGGAACAAGCTTTTCATCTGAGGCTTATTGACGTTGGCCAAATTTCTAGCTGCTGAGCCACAGACAAATGATGGCATCGTGACTGACAAGCTGTTAGGCAGACACCTTAATGAGATGTATCAATTAGTTCAGTCGTCTGCCTTACAAAAATAAAGCAAATTGCACGCAGAACTTTCATCCAAGTCCCAGAAAGCTTTTCTGTTAAGGTCATGAACTTAGCAAATTCCATTGAGGGTTGTTTAGCATTCTTTTCATGATTATCCGTTAATCCTATGTTATTCGTATGGTCGATATAAAAAACACAATATATTTGTCTATTTATTTACGACCGAAGAATGACTTTCTCATCAATTTCATGACTCAGCAGAAAATCCTCACATTCAAGCCTCCTATTTTCACAAACAACGAAAGTGAGTTTACTGAGTCCGAGTTCTACTGATTCTCTTTGAGTGTTAAACACACCGACTGAACATACGAATTTGAGGAACAGATGAAATATTTACTGTAAGATAATGAAGGGAGAGCAAAAAGTAAGTCGACAGGAACGTATCACAAATAATCATCGTACGACAAATCATGATTGAATTTTGTAATAAAAAATCACCTTTACTCAGGTAGTCGCATGCGTAAAAGGTACTTCATTAATATAGAGCTCTGGAAGTTGGGTATTTGTATTTCTGTGCAATTCATTGTAAGTTCTCGGTAAAAAAAAGTAAATAGTTCCTCTTGAAAAAGATAGAGCACTTAGGGGACATTTCGGCGAATATATTCCCAACATGCAATGACAACAAAAAGCAATTTCAATTTCAAGAGTTTTGTGCATCCAGTGAAAATATAATCGCAGTAAAGTAACACAAGAGCAATTACATAATAAACTTGATCTGGAGGTTTTTGTGGCAAATTCTTTTTTCAGAGAATGCAAAAACCTTAAGTGTTTTAAAGTTATCATTTATTCAGGTACATCTTTTCAAGAACATGAATTGGAATACATGAGTTGAAGAATATTGGCGTATGAGAGCTTACTCAATTTTTCCAGCATTCACTCGATACTTATGGGCAATTTTCACGCTGCAAATCAGGTTGTTCGGGTGAGAAGTTCATCCATAAATCATGGCAAAATGTACTATAGATATGGTCACAATATTCTTGCTAACGCAATTTACATCATAGATTGCTGACGCAATTTACATCATAGATTGCTGACGCAATTTACATCATAGATTGCTGACGCAATTTACATCATAGATTGCTGACGCAATTTACATCATAGATTGCTAACGCAATTTACATCATAGATTGCTGACGCAATTTACATCATAGATTGCTAACGCAATTTACATCATAGATTGCTGACGCAATTTACATCATAGATTGCTAACGCAATTTACATCATAGATTGCTGACGCGATTTACATCATAGATTGCTGACGCAATTTACATCATAGATTGCTAACGCAATTTACATCATAGATTGCTGACGCAATTTACATCATAGATTGCTAACGCAATTTACATCATAGATTGCTATCGCAATTTACATCATAGATTGCTGACGCGATTTACATCATAGATTGCTGACGCAATTTACATCATAGATTGCTGACGCGATTTACATCATAGATTGCTGACGCAATTTACATTGTGGACGACTTCTGCAACGAGAATCTGTGAGGATGAATGACCTGGTTCACGAACTGTAGAACGAAAGTGTCAAAATCATCAGTAATTCATTAAGATAGCAAAGAGTTACCCTGGTGGCGGGGGATTACTTGCCGTCGTAGCTCAAGTTTTCAGAATGACAGGACACTCATCCTATGGACAAAGATTTCGAAACGCGCGGAGGTCTAGGACAGTGGCAGCCTCCAAACGTCTAGGACTGTGGCAGCCTCCAAACGTCTAGGACTGTGGCAGCCTCCAAACGTCTAAGACAGTGGCAGCCTCGTAAAAGGCTGGTAGAAGTCATGCCATTTTTTGCCAAAAGATATATATAAGTAGTACATAGATTACGCAATACATAGCTATTTAACTAACACCTAAGATGATATTTTTCCCTCATTAAAAACAGTATTATTTTAGTTGCTGCAGTACCCCGTGCTGGTGCCTCTCTGGGAACTTCTGACCCAGCTTACGACTGCCTCAGCTATTTGTCTCCCTCAAAGCTGTCCTCAAATCTTAGCATACATTATGGCTTTGTCGTCCTTTTATTCATCAATAAAGTACGAAAATGTTCAAAAAATCGAGTACATTGCATTCCAAACCATTGTAATCGATCAAATAACATTTTTTTGTACGTTGGTGAAACAGCATACTACATATTAAAATACGGAACTACTTTGAGATATTTGCTTTCCCCCTAAGATTGCAGCATGGTAAGAGTTTTACATTTTTATCCGCATTTTCCTTACATGCAGTATTGATAGATGGTACGTCATCCTCTCGTAACCGTAACTTACCCGAAGAAATAATAAATTAATGATGTTCCACTGTATGTACAGTGATGGAGAACGTAGAACATTGCGTAGAATGCTTACAGTGCACAAATATGAAATATTCGGCATGATAAGGCTTCTCCTAAATTAGAATGAAACACACCTCTGGTAGAAACTTGGTCATTCAAGAGAAGCTGAACTCTCGGGAATGTGAGTACTTCCTTACGCTGGGCACTTTAGTGTCTGTAATTCATGTCTTATTGAGCGAGCCTACCACTTGGGCTTGTTAAGGGCTTAACTTGATTACTACAGTGCCAACCTAATTGCATTTAGACAAATGTTTGTAACAGGTCCAAATATCAACTTTGTAGAGTTCTTGACTAATCACTCTTGCAGGAACGCATTCATCCCGGGAGTATTTTCTCATTGACAGTTAGGTGTGTTTTTTTTAATAAATGAATCTTCCCAGTCTAGACGTATGATACAAATTGAAACTATTATTTGGAAGAAATATGCAATAAATGAGCACTTGAACTTGAATAATTCACGCCTTCATAGCCGAGCTCATGTATCGCCACTCACTAATTCATCAACCTCCCGCGGAAGGGTAAATGTTTCATCCGGAACAAATTGAAGAAAGTTTGAAAAGATTCTCTTTGTATTTTCACTTTAGACAATAAAAAATTGATATCGTATGCTATGGTAATGAACTATAAAGAACTTGGTCCGTCATTTCTCTCAATGGCCATTCTCTTCAAACTGAACAGCGCCTGCAACATTAACAATTTAATTCGTGGAAGAAAGTCTTTTCCTATGCATTTTCCAACTATTAAATCCTTATTTTTGATGAGCTTTTGTCGAAATTATTGATGGTATTAAGCAGGTATGAGACGATTTTATAAAACTTTTCAAAATGCTCTTATGAATGGAACTACTTGCGTAGATAAAATGAATTTACTGGCAATGTAGTTGCTGGTTATTTTCATAATTACTGCATTTGGATCTTAACTTTCGTAACTCAACTACATAACATTCAGACTGACTTGCCAAAACTGAGTTTTTATCATACCTTACAACCTCTAACTCTACAACTGGAATCCAGAAGAATCCAACTCTGTCTAGTGAAGATGCTCTTAACCTGTCAAGATTTCCAATATTCGGGGACTGTTTTAAAATATTTCCAAAGGTTTCAAGTTACTTTGTGTGAAGAGGAATGATAGCAAGGATTATTTTTTACGTACCATAGTTTTTCTCCTGTCAATGTATCAGTTTTGAACCTTTTTTCATTTCCAAAAAAAAGGGAGTCTGACAGACTCTGTGAAAGAGTCGCACAAGCCCCGTGGCTTGTGCACTAGGGTTAAAGGTTGATTATTTCACTAAAGAACACGCACAAAAGGACTTGAAATTTAGCGATTTAGTTTCAAACGTCGGCGATGCTTTTTCCGAGCAATCAAGTAAAAAAATAACAGAGAACAGGCTTCTTTTCCTTATCGGGACATTTGGTAGTAAAACGTCATGTATGTTTAGCAAGAATAATAATTTTAGTCAGCGCTCGTTGTCAGTCTTTCTTTGTGTGTGTCCAAAATTTTACGAAAGCGGAAAGTTCAGTAAAACTTGCAAACCCTTTTCACATCATTGCAAAGAGATTTTAAATAAATCCTGAATTACGCTCCATTGTACCAAATATTTCTTTCAAAATGATACTTCAAATTTTTTTTAAATAAATTTGCGTAGTATCTTCAAAGTTTATATCTCCTTTAGTTCATTTTGCAGTACATACTTACCGAGAGTTTCTTTTGATTTACGAAACATTGACCAAAGATATCCTGTAAAGAGATACTACTTGTACACACACACATACACATATTTTAGCGTGACACTTATCCCGCCACTTTCTCTGGGTTTCCAGGGCTGGGAGTGCGCGCCAGTGGTCCTATCCAGGCAAGGAGCTTATATCCTGTTTTCGAGCAGCATTTTCTCCGCTAAAATGTTTGCCTTGAAGACAAGACGCGACGTTTAGAAGCCAGTGCGGCAATGCACTCGGAGGCGGTGACACGCGGCGGAAGTAACAGAACCTTCTTGCTGCGCCACCGCACCGCTCGCTGTAGGTAGGCGATGACCAGTAATTAAAGTTGGAAAATGGAAAGGAGCTCCTAGAGCAGCTTTGTGAAGTCTATTTTTTTATGCTGTAATTTTAGTTTGTAAACTCTAATTTCGAATAAGGGAAGACTCAGCAGTAAACTTTTACTGAACTTGGTAAAACACTGCCATCAACTAATCCGTGAATCTACACCCGATTCATTCCATAAATTTATGAGAGGAACATTTTAAATAAATAAGTCCACTCAAAATTAGGACTCTTGTTGATATTCATTGTAAATGACATTCATAATTATCATTTTTCATTTTCTGAAAGGATAAAATAGATTCGGCATCAGTAAGCGCTATTAGATTGATTATTTTGGGAAGTAAAAAGAGGTATGAAAAAAGAATACCAACTAAATTATTTCAAGTAAAGTAACTACGAAGTTGAGGCGTCTGACCATGGCGCTACTTAACGCTGTAAGCCTGAGTTTAGCGCTGCCAGCAGTTGGGGAAGTGCTGGGCGGCAGAGCTGCCAGCCCTCACCCCGCGCTGCCAGCAGTTGGGGAAGTGGGGGGCGGCAGAGCAACCAGCCCTCACCCCGCGCTGCCAGCAGTTGGGAAGTGCTGGGCGGCAGAGCTGCCAGCCCTCACCCCGTGCTGCCAGCAGTTGGGGAAGTGTGGGGCGGCAGAGCTGCCAGTTCTCACCCCGCGCTGCCAGCAGTTGGGGAAGTGTGGGGCGGCAGAGCTGCCAGTTCTCACCCCGCGCTGCCAGCAGTTGGGGAAGTAAGGCCCGAAGCAAAGCCTCCTCAACTTGCCGCGAGTGAAAGCGTCCCATTTACGGAAAACAATAAAGAAGAGAACTTTGCTCATATGACACGACACGTTCTTTCCTTCAGAATTCAGCTGATCGTTACGGCAACAGAAAATGCTTGCGCGACGTTCGTCGAAACATCGAGTAATCTCCTGCAGCGCTTTGGCAGGAAATGGATCCCAGGATACGCTTGCGGCCGGCGTTACTTCAGTCGTCCAGCGCTGACTATTGCTCGGAGCATTTGAGAAGATGAGCGCTGGTCTGCTTGCAGGTATTTTTTTGCAGTGCTTGTTCTGGATTAGAGGGCTAAAGAAAGGTAAAAATATAGAAACCTTGAACCTGTCAGTTTATGCATCTTAAATCAACAAACGCACCAAGTTATAAAATCATTGGGAAAACTGTATATTTATTTTAACTAATAGATCAATCTTTACAATATTCTGCTTGTTCCTTCCTTAGGGTAGATTAGGTTAGGATAGGTTAGGTAACCATAGGTTGGGTTAGGATAGGTTAGGTTAGGATGGTTAGGTTAGGATAGGTTAGGTTATGATATGTTAGGTTAGGATAGGTTAGGTTAGGATATGTTTGGTTAGGATAGGTTAGGTTAGGATATGTTAGGTTAGGATAGGTTAGGTTAGGATAGGTTAGGTAAGGATAGGTTAGGTTAGGTTAGGTTAGGATAGGATAGGTTAGGTTAGGTTAGGATAGGTTAGGTTAAGTTAGAATAGGAGACTTTAGGATAGGTTAGGTTAGGATAGGTTAGGTTAGGATAGGATAGGTTAGGTTAGGATATGTTAGGTTAGGATAGGTTAGGATAGGTTAGGATAGGATAGGTTAGGTTAGAATAGGTTAGGATAGGATAGGTTAGGTTAGGTTAGGATAGGTTAGGTTAGGTTAGATTAGGATAGGTTAGGTTAGTATAGAATAGAATAGAATAGAATAGAATAGGTTAGGATAGGCTAGGTTAGTATAGGTTAGCATAGGTTAGGTTAACATAGGTTAGGTAATACTCACGGAATTTTTTCGCCAGTCCACCTAAACTAAAGATCACATTGTCTATGGAATTTCCACGGGTCCAACTATTAAGAAATGTTAGCAAAAGGAAACAAGCCAAATCAAGCACTGGCACGTGCTCGAATTTGGATTCACGGAACCAGTTTCGAACGTGTTCAAATAGAAGTTTGACAGCCTAATGTGATGAGGGATATCATCATCGCATTGTTGTGATACTCATTTGTATTACTGATGTATCTTACAGGCATTACTCAGTTTGACGATTATGAAGCAACGATACTGGCTTGCTCCAGTTGGAAATTGAAAAAAAAAATCTCGGCAGGGTTCACACACGAGAGACCTAGCCATGGCATGCATGTGTGCAATTGGAGAACACAAGCTTTGCATTTTCAAATTTCACCCCTTTTAGGAGTAAAGCCTTCATACTGCTGAATAATTATCAATAAATAAATAATTTTAATCGATGTCCTGGTCCGCGACGTTTACATACCATTCTCATTCCAGCGATGCCACCTCTCAATGGCCTGTAAGTACGGTCGTCATACTAGCTTTTTTTCTCATTTAATCGCGGACAACATGCATCTGAAGAAGAAGTAATCCGCGTTTATGTTTTTCTGAGGAAAAATTTCAAATTGTTACTCTGAAATGTAATTCGATTATTAAAACTCCTGTCTCTCAAGGTGTTCAAATTTTAAACAAGAAACATTTATTCGGACGATATAAAATGTCATTGAGCCTGTTACACAGTTGCGTTTGTAACTACCGTTAAGCATGTACTGACTCTTAAGTTTAAAACAATTATTATTCATATTCGATCTCATGAAGAATTTCGTACGATGAAGCAATTATTCAACATTGACATTTTTCTTTGCAACGATTGAAAGAAACGCACTGCATGTTTCGGATTCAACTGTAGTGGACAAGTCAGTTGAGTTTCACTCGAATTTATCGAGAAAACTTAGTTCCAATGAATTTGAAACCGAGATTTCAAACCATTTCTACTGTGCTTCTAGCGAGTGCGAAAATTTTGTAAGGGGTTCTCTAATTTTACGTAATTTGCCAAATTAGATTGGCTCCGCGGATAATGGCTTTTGCAATACTCACGTTTAGTAAGTAACCAAGCCCGTTATTCAATTTGTTTGCCAAAAACATGCTTGCATCTATGTAGATCAACCTTAATTGTGCTATTGATTTTGAAAAGCGTGACTCGGTTTCGGGTCCTGACAGTTTTCCAAGTTTTATTTTGTTAGATTTAATCGATTCTAAACTTTTTCACTGTCAACGATTGAGGGGCCGGAGTTGGGGTTTAAGGTAGTAATAGCAGCAGGAATTTAGAGAATGGGATATTCTGCTACAGCCGTCATCTACTCTCTTTCAATTATTCTGCGCGCATCAAGAGAGTGGGATAATTTAAAACTTTGAGTGGCACCACTCTTCTTCTTACGGTATTTAAACTTGTCTCTAATATTTTCACATCAAATTTGCTATGAGTAAACTTAAATTTGAGAGAACATTGTGACGAGTCTACGTTAGTTGATTTTGCAGACTAGCGCTTGAAATTAGTGAAGAATTATTCATGTTCATGATTACCAATTATTGTTTTCCATTTCTATCCATTGATATTTTAACCAAATTTCTTTTCGGCTTTTCTATTATGGGGAATATTTACCATATAATATCGATGTAATTCAATAATTTCATTGCTAACTAACGGAAAACAAATTGCGTTGATGACGTGACATGACTACAGATCCTTGACCCTTCCTTTACGGACGTCCTCTGCATCAGTCATGCTGCATGGATTCCCATCCCTCCTACAGGCTGCTCCAAGATTTAAAAATCTGGAACATAGGTCACTACAATACTAACATGCGAATTATTTAAAATAGAATTTAAGATCTACCTTCGAAAAAGGCTAATTTGGCTGCCCCGAGGGACTGCTCAGCGCCTGCGGCGAGGGTCATCAGAGCAACAGTCGACTAGGCTTTCTCCTCAACCTCCGTGACAGCAGGTCTCCGAGTGAGTGTTGCTGGCTTGGTTTTAGAAGGAAGGCGTAGCGTTTGGCTTCTGGAGCACGTGCAGAAGGAGCAACTTTCATGCTAATAAAAGGGATAGTTTTTCCGCCAGCATGGGGCAATCCAGCGGCGTATTGCATAACAAGTCTCTTGTCTGAGTCTGCATGAATTTGTCAGCAGGACTCGGTGTGCATCATGTGATGTATTCCGCAAGTATGACATGAAAATTTTGTATTTTTAGGTTATTTAAAGGAACTGGATTTAGTATGACCGTATTAATTTAATTATTAACATTAGAGCATTGTTTCGGATATTTGACGCGCATACGTTCATAACGAAGTGTGATGGCTTGAGTCAAGCTTGTGGTTACGTAATATGGAAGGCTTTCCTCTGCTGTAAAAAAAATGCAGGAAATGAACGAGCTCCAAATTTCGCTATGGTGTCATATTGTTGACATTTTTGTTTGTCACACTTTCGGAATATGAGGATGTAGGTGTGTTTTTGGTACATTGAATGTCTTTTGACGGTATTATACTCGAGCGGAAAGAAAGCGTCCAATGTACCATTGTCTCAATGCACAATTTTTAGGCCCGTGAAAATTGCAACAACTAGACTGAGTCGAAATACGGAAGTTCTTTCTTTATTCGTCCCTTGCACATTTCAACTTCGTGCGACTGATGCAGTGAAGAATATTTTGAAATATAGACGTGACGATTGAATACATGACTGATTTCTTGGATTCGCGTGTCGGTTTTATATACAGACAGGTCAGTTAAATACATGATACTTCTGTTCAATACATGACGAGTCGGTTGAATACAAGACAGATGGATTGGATACATGAAGAGTAGGATAAATGCATGGTGGGCCAGTTGAATACATCACTCTTCAGTTAAATTAATTCACGACTGTCGGTTGAATACAAGACGAGTTGGTCGTCGCAAAAAGGAGACTGGCGAGTGGGTTAATTAACCAAAAGCTTTGATCAAGTAATACACCAGAGTCAGAGTAACGGTATGCTTAGAAATGGTTACCGCTGGGTTGCGGTTGCGAAGAAACAAGGTCGCTGCCTGGCACTCCAACACCGTTAATGTAATTCCTACCAGGAGTTCAAACTGCCGCCAACACTCTGACCGCTGCTTGACATCGTGCGTTACTGCCATGAACCCCATGATACAGCAGGCTCTCAAGTGGACGCTGTTTTTGTTCAATATGCAGTTATGCATGGAAATTCTTCTGATTCAACAGGCAGCTATGTTTGGAAATTCTTCTCATTCAACATGCAGTTATGTTTGGAAGTTCTCCTCCTACAACAAGCAGTTATTTTTTCAAATTTTTCTCATTCAACGTGCTGTTTTCTCTGGAAATTCTTTTCATTCAACGAGCAGTTCTTCTGAAAATCCTGTCATTCAACGTTCAGCTATGTTTGGAAATTATTTTTATTCGTCATGGTTGTGTTCGGAAATTCTTCTCATTTAGCATGACGTTATGTTTATAAAGTCTCATCATAGAACATGCACATATTTTTAGATAATCTTCTTATTCAAAATGAAGTTAAATCAGGAAATAAATGAACTGGGCTAGTTTAACAAATTTTGCACCATGGCTCAGGAAAAACAACTGGATTATCGAGAGAAGTACTGAGTTATTGAATCTCACTCGGATAAGTGTGGTGCAAGCAAATGAGGTGAATTAGCTAACAAGTCAACATCTAGTGGCTATTCGATTTATTTTCATTTCATCAATTTCAATTTGATGTGTGTCAATTCCATGTTTGTAAGTCAGTTTAGTGGTTTATCTACGCTCGTTTTTGATATGTATCTATTCATGGCATGAGCAAATACATGCGTAAGTATTGCTGAGGAAGTACGTAAATCCAATCATCTGAACCCTGAACTTGAAAGCAGTCGTTTTACACGGAAGTGGTGGGCACAGCTCTTTAAAGACGATTCCCAGCTCTCTCTCTCTCTCTCCTAATATGCTATCATGAACCAAAATGCGAGCCGTACTTGATTTCACAGTTCTGCTCTCCTGGCTAACTGTCGGCCTATGCATTTAAAAGATCCTCTGTGAGGATCTGCTTCACAAGTTTACAAGCTTTAGTGTGTCAGTACATTGCGCTCTCGTGTAGTAGGTCACGAAGCAAAATTTAATAACTCACACCACAGCTATAAAAATAATGCATTTCGGTTATTTTCCCGTATATCGAGAGAATGGCTGGTACAATAACTAATATTGCTTATAAAAGAAAGCTCGCATCATTTCATTTTGCTAATGAGGTCTAACGTTATAGCAAATTAGGGTGGTCAGAGGGTCTGAAAGCCTTGTCGTTTTGCAAAAACTGTAGCTCACCTAAGCAGGGTCGAGCTCACACACAAGTTTGACCCCCACAGCAATACACTTCGTTATGACCAGTTTTCTGTTCATAGATGAACCATGTCCATAGCTATCCACGTATATTAGAATAGGCAGTATTTAGAGTTTTACATACTCAAAGAAATTCATGTTCAATTCTATCCATGTTAAAAGTACACTATATGCAAAACAAGTTAGGCATAGAGCTATTTATTCAGTTCGCATAACGACAGCTGGACTTTGCATGAAAGATGCTGCCTCTGCATTACATACGTGTAGACCAGATTTTCAGACAATTTACGTCGTGGTAGGTGGTAAAGCTGGCAGCATTTGTTTTTCAAAGTCAACTAGGCTACTCTACGCTTTTTTTCTGCTCTAGTAAAATCCTACGATTGAGTTCTTTTAAAATTTAGCAACTCAGCTGGATCTTGTAATCCTGCACTGCTGTAAGATGCAGTCCAAATGTCACCCTGTCACAAAGATCGATTTTTCCCATTATTTTCAGAGTTTTCGCAACTAATTCTCGAGTACTTCAATAGAGAGCACTATATATATTGGGTTGTCGATATCAGCAATAATGAGGAAAGAAATAACGTTGAGTTGTATTGTACAGTAAAACTTAACGGCACGATATAGTGTTTCAGAATTCTAATGAAAAGTACAGCACCCGCCGAATCACACAAAGAAATTGAGCGTGTCATGATTGTCACAAAACCGACGCAATGAGAAAACACCAAAATACCAATGAGAGAGAATGTCTTTGAACGAAAGTTAAAACCTCGCGAAAACAAAGAGAGCGATGATAATTAACGTCATTCAATGAAATTTTTTCTCAATGTTAGCATTACAGTAACTGAGAAGAAGAAATACGAAATCTATATTTACCCACCCGTGATGTGAAATTTAGCCCGTGAATTGAGGTATAATCATATAAATTATAATTTACTACTTCAGTGTTAATTAACTTCACGCTCCATACGTGCAAGGCTTACTGGAGTTGATTTAACATCAGGTGCTCTTCAAAGCATCGTGACGCACACGTTTGTGGGTTTCGGAATAGCGTCGGTGTACTTTTTTGTGCGAGGCTTGCTCTAGCAAGCGGGACAGCATCAGTGACATAACATTACAATGGTTTTGATACATGGTTTCTGCATGCAGGACAGAATCATTGATATAACATTACAATGATTTTGATGACAACGACGTACCCCTCGCTATTTTCGTCATGGTGCGAAGGTAATACTTGCCCGAAAAAGGAGATGCCTCACATTGAATGTAAAGCTCGATTTATAGCTTTATGAGTCTCGTGTTACAGCAATGACAATGGAGAAATCTTCGAGCAACATTTGAACCAAGATTATAGGATGCAATAATTTTTGATTTTATCAAAAATGAATGAACATTTTTTCATTAATCCAACATTTTTGTTCGCAATTTTGGCCTTATCTCTGAAGATATTTTAGCGAAAGTTGTAATTTACTGCCGCTAGTAGTAAGTTATGATGGGTTTAAGAGATAAAAATCTCCCGCAGTTTTCTTTCTCTAAGTACATCTGTATCCCACTGTACATGTATTTTGTCTTCATTCACTGCAGTTTGACGAGCCCTTTACGTCAGTAAAATCCATTTAAACTGGCCCTCACGCCGTCCGACACAGGACGCTGATGGAGGACATCGGTCTGCAGCCGCCACCGAGCGGTGCGCTGTGGTCATGCTTGTCTGCCTGAGCGCATGGCACCGGCGTCCCCCTCATCACTGCGCATGTGCTGCACGCTGTCTTTCAAGCACCGTCCATTTCCTGCGGCTCCTTTCACCCGCCCATTTCTGACGGCAATTGCTAGGCTTAGGCTTTCGTTGGTCGTCTGTAAATTGGCGTCATAAATATCCCGATATTATTCTTCGTCATGGCTTTGAAGTCGTCACCCTGAATGAGGAAAACTGGGGAAAGAAACGTACTTTAAGACAGAATGAATGTTCTCACTGCTGGTGTGTATGAAATCATAACAACTATTGCGTTTTGCTTCAAATCTCATGATGGATAGAAACGTTGTTCTTGTTAATCGGTAATTGGAGTGGATTCGGACAAAAAATCCCCTTTCTGGTAACCTCGTATCTCATTTGTCACCAACTAAGTTATGTAGTCTTTACCGAATCAGTTTGTTTTGATAACACTTATGCGTAAAAATAATTTTCAAGAATCTGGTTCACTCTAAGAAATGACCACTAATTAAAAAGTATGAATGAGTGCTACCGAAATACCGATGAAAAAGTTACAAAACTCATTCCGATATATAATAAGTTACTCAAATTTATGAGTGATTCATTAAAAGTGTACTTTGATTCTCAATGTAGGATTTGGAGATGAGAGTCTGCTTAAAGAGTGGGGAGAAAAGAATTTGATATCGTGCAATCTGAAAAATCGCCTCAATTAAAACCGCCGAAAAGTGTGACGCTTTCCGCTGTGATCAAATAGTATATGATACTGAATAATAATAAAAATATTTGTAACAATATATATGTGTTGACAGGTTTGTTCCACTCGTGTAAATGCTGCAGTCATCGTTCACTTCAGCCCTACAATACACGTAGATGAAAACTATAGCGCTTTCAGACGAGTTACAGCATTTGACACCAGGGTCCATTCATTGGTAGAAAGTGGAAGATTAATTAAACTTTTCTCAGCCGAGTACAATCTTTTGTAATAGCATAGTTTTGGATAAAATGTTTTTTTATGTAGGATATTGTTCATTTGGTACACTGTAAAGAAATAGAATGAAAAATAAACTTGAAAAAAATTTTGCATCGCACTGAGCTCTGTGATTAGCTACCAATAATATTTTTTATTTCTACCCCTCACTATCAGAAAGCTGAAAACACTTTTATCTTTCATTTGATCATTCTCACCAAAGGGATGTAGACTCTGTCTATTTAATGGCCAGAAATTTTCAAGAATACGTTATATCCCTTCGGCTATCACTGAACTAACGTTTTTAGTCGTCGACTGAATCACTCGAAGAAAACTGACAATTCGTCGATTTCGACTCACTTTGATGAACTCCTTGAGACATACCAATCACTTACTTTATGTGCACGTGATGCACTGCGTGCTGTGGGGAATTTATGGAGACTCCAAGTAAAATTTGTGAAAGGTGTTTGTAAAATGAAACATTTTACTCCCTCTCCTAAATTTAGAAGCATTTGACCGGTTCATAATACTTTCTTTCCTTCCAAAGCGGAATTGTCAAGATGCGCTGCGTCACTTCCCATATCATTAGCGCTAGCATGAGACTATGTACTACTCCTTTCTTTCAATAGAAGGAGTAAAATAGCACACGCTAAACTGGATCGCTCGTGAGACTACCCACAGCATGCGGATGCGGTTTTTGAAGAAGAAAGAAACCCACAGTGTTGTGGTTGTGAAAGTAAAACAAGGGAATGACTTATCGATCAATACAGTGCAGTTTGAACCATTGCAAGAGATTTATCGCAGTAGCTCTTACCATACCTCAGGTCATGAGCTTACTTCAGGCCGACAGTTCGTATATCCATTGGTGCCTGTTGAATTGAATGGTTTCATTGCTAGGGATGCCGTTAGTAAATTACGGTTGGTTCTCAGGTAAAAGGTTAACACTGGCTCACAGTAAGTGGGCATACTGCTCACGTAGAAGTACTAGGAAGAAAGTTTTTAATAAATGTTGCGCACTAAGTACTAAGTTGTTCATATGATGTTTTCCATTTGTATGGGAATTAGGGAAAGCTCTTTTGTGGAGACGCCGGCTGCGTCCGTCCTGCTGAGAATGCCCTATAGGACTTAGTGCTTACGAAACGTTTTTTATTTCTCTCAGTCAAGTCGACAAGAAAGCATGCAGTTGGTGTGTCTGTTTTTACGATGCGTCCGTCCTCTTCATTTACATGTTTTGACTTTCGGTAAAAACATTACGTGGGACCTACGTGTTACAGCTACAACCATGCTCGGGAAAATGTCGATGTGAGCTTCTTTCTTTGAATTTTATTTCATTGAAATCATCCCCTGTTATCTAAACATCTTATTTTAGCCTTTGGCTGCTCAAACTAGTAAAGCAAATGATTTTTCCATAAGTCGATCTTGCACAATGTAAAGTGAAGTATCTTGTGCAAACTGAAGAAAGCTATTTCGTCGCGTACGTGAATTTCTTGGAGACTGTTTGTAAGAAGTTCATTATTCGAAAAAACGTATTTCTCAAAATTTGGAAAATGAATTTTTTTTTAGTGATGTCCTAGTGAAATGCTACTCTCTTTTCATTCAGGAAACATTCATCCCGCTGTAACGAAGCAACGAGCTTGGGCCGATAATTTTCACAGTTAATGCAGTTAAATCCCTGAAGCGTTCTTTACGTTCTCAGTAATCGCGTCAATATTAGTTTCATTATCTTTAAAGTTGGAAAAGAACATATAAAATAGATCACTATGAGTAACATATTTGTTCGAAATGTACATCAAAAGACACTGGTACTGGTCAATGCTGTGTGACAAGGTTGCGATGAGCTGGTCAGAACTTTCTTTTGTGCCATGCGTGTGTTGAGGCAGCGGTGTGAACAACTGTAGAGAGTGAGAGCGGCGGCCCAGTCTCCGCAGTGGGGCAGTGTGACATCAGTATGGGTACCACGGGTACGAATTCCGGAGGAGAAACTCAGAGAATATTCTCCTGATAAGCCTACGAGGATAAAACAAGGGAGCGATGTAAAAACTTTGCTAATGAAACTCATCTTCAATTAATCGTTACTGATGGGATGCCAAAATGATTTCTCACAGACCCTTTGCAGCCCGGCATACAAATTTGTTTTTCGACTTTCGTGTACTGAATATGCTGCAGCACATTTTGAGTTACTCGTTTTAAGATGTTTAAGTATTAAATTTTACGTTTGTGTTGTCTGAATATTTCCGAAAGATGTAAGTAACTGCTTAGTAAACGAAATGAATTTCTACACTGGAGGAATAAATATGGATGAATTTACAAAAAAAATTTCAATTTAACGATTTTCCGATTGAAACGTATTAGGAACATTAACTCAGCTAATTTAGTTGTAATCGATTACTTTCGTCCACTCACAGCTCGCTATACTAGGCAAGTAGTCCATTTTTTACAGTGTTTTAAAATCTACCAGTTACATCGACCATTATTTTTCAAGAATATGCTTATCAATTACTCACAAAAATGCTCATATATAAATTACTTTCAGTTATACTTAGTCTCCAGCTAAAATAAGGGAGCTAACTCGCTTCATAAACATCAGCAGCGTTACGTGACTTTATCAAGAGAGTAACGCAAGCCACCTTGCCAGATACTGAGGGGCTTTTAGCGCCAAATTTTACTCTGAAAAGACAAAATTTAGCTTTAACCCCGAGAGAAAAGGCCAATCTCGCAAGCTCCGGAGCAGGATCTGTCCTCCTCCCTCACCTGCCCACGCTGAGCCAGCAGAATGCGGAGACGCCGTAGCATGCAGTGAGACATTGCGTCTCTGACACATTTAGTCTCCGGATGAAGCGGTCCGACATGACTCACTAATACAGTAACGTCAAATTACATCTCATAGCTTCCTCTTTCACCTACGCGATGACGGATCATGAAGTTATAAGTTCGTTAGCATCCATACGTTATTTTTAAAAGTATACATACAGTAGTTTTAGCAATAAGATTTTATGATCATAAAAACGGAGAGAAAGAGAGATAAAACAGCATGCGTTCGGGTGTTTTAGTGTTAAGAATGCTACCAATTTAATGTAAAGTAAGTTATTATCACGCATTTTAGTTACTCACTAACAAAAAACTTTTCTTTGAATTCTAACCAACGATCAAGAAACACTCCTAAAGTATCCTCTTCTTTTTTAGAAACTGAACTTCGCCTAGTGTTGTTATCCTTTACGATACCGAGCACTAAGTCTGTTTCAGTATCTGGGTAAACGTAGTATCTGGTTTGAAAACTCGGTTCTGTGAGTCAGAGGTAAGGTAATTGCTGATTGCTGAATTCATGCGAAGGCTCGAGCCAACTTTAATGAATTGAAGCCTTTACTAACGTACTAAGCAAGTTGAGTCAAAACCTCAAAAAAACTATCTTCCAACGCTTGCTTCCTAGAGTCGAAAATAATGAAAAATCATGGTTTTGCCTTAGCTGAACGAAAGCCGCCGTACTGCCTTTGCTTGTTACCAAGAGAATTATCGCTTTACCTGTTTGTGGTCATTAAAATGATATGCAAATTGCTTAGTATTCCCCTTGTACAAATTATATCCGGATTGTATTGGAGTAATTGTTCTCGCTCTCAGGGTTAAAGACGTTTTGATGTCATAAACTAACAATTAAATGAAACGCAAAGGAAAAACAGGTACGTTAAGGTATGTCAGCTTGAAATACCTCCAGGGGAACATTTTTTGTAGAACTAAGGCAAAAGTATTCAGATGAATGCCCTGAAGTTGAGATTGGAGTCAAATTTGCTTTGCTCTAAAAATTTTTTTCTATCATTCAAATTCATTTCAATGTTGCTAAGCTTGTTTTATGAAATTTTTGATAATCACTGAAGCGTTTCAAACAAAGTGAATCAGGCATAGAAACGACCACGCAAATGAACAAATGTGGCCAAATTACTATGAATGTTTTACGTGGCTCATTCTTACGCTAAATACTGGAATCCTTTATCATATTAAATCAAGACTCACGTTCTACACAGCTTCATTAAGGAGCTCGTTGACGTATTTGAATCCACTGCCTGAAGCTAATTACCAGCTCAGGAAACAACTTAACCGTAGTACTCAGCGTGATAGTTCTGCGTGCTGAGCCTCCATGTTTGTTTGGTTGCTCCGAAAGTGGTATTTTTAAGGAGCTTGCCAAACACTGTATTGAGGTTCAATTTTATCGTAGCATATCGAAAGAGATACACTCATGTATCTCGGTCACTCTAGTTCGGTAACTTTTTTCCGTTTGATTTTTTTGCTCGTATCACCGCTATCACAAACACCGTTATTAGAATGGTACAGGCTTCGGGATGTCTCCAACGTCAGAAGTAAAAAGAAACTGCCACTGTTCAGTGAATTCCAGAGAAAAAATTGGACTAGAAATGAAATGCATTAAAGCTGTTTATAGCAGTGTATTTTGAAATCAACCTGGGCGGTGAAGCGTTAATTTGTCTTTATTGTTTTTGTTCAAAAATGTAGACAGTTTTTACTCGATATTGGCTTAATTTTGTCGGATGCAGATTTATATAAGACAGTGAGGAAGGATATAACTTTTTTTACAATGATTGAACGCGGCATGGGAGCTTCCGCTGCTTTCACTTCTTGTGAATGAATAAGAACTGGCTGCAAATTTTGCCATTGAATCTTGTAAAAGTCAATGTAATGTTGCTGCATCGACGAGTGTATTGCTATGATGCATAAAGTAAGTGCTTTATTAAATGAGACTTACCATCAAAAGACATTTAAGGGAATACTTCGCGAGTGGCTGGCGGCACCAGTAATCCATCGAAGGACCGCCCCACAGCCAGTTACGATAGCTTATCGTCCAGGCTGGCTGAGTGGCTTGCAGCTGTGACCCGCCTCACCGCAGCCACTGAGGAGGGTCGGTATCGTCAGTGACAGACATCAGTACCACGTGAGACAGTGACTTGAGAGGAAGCAACACCCACCTGCTCCTCGTGCTAACTGTCGTGTTCGCGTCAACACTACCGAGGCAGGTTTGTTGATAAAATGTTCACCTATTTGTAACCGGGAAAGAGTTTTCTCGGATGCGTTTTTCTAGTTCGAGTTTCGTTACACGAACAAGTTATTTAGACTGGACGAGTTAATTTCCCGAAAATGAAAATTCAATTACCGGATTGCATCATTCTCTTCTCATGTTCCATCCACGCCCCGAATTATTAATAAGGCTTAAAGCTATTTTTATGGGAGGTTTCGACGTTTATTCGAATCATTAATATTTATACTAACCAAATACTTCGACTGATTTCACACATATTCCTCCGAAAAAAACTACTCTTTTTTGCATGAATATAAAGCGTATCAATTCATGTTTTTGCAGCTGTTTTAGGTCATGTGTCTGATTTTTTAAACTAATTTCAAGCCGTACGTCGATGAGAAATGACGGGAATTGTAAGATACGTTACAAACAATGTGGCGCTTATTTAAATGAAAGAAAAAATGACCGCTTGCAGTAAAATTCGGCTTCAACCACGTGAGTGAGCTAAACCTACTTCTCAGGTTTTACTAAATATCATGTGCTAAATCAACTAAGTTGAATCCAAAAACAAGTTATGAGGACGGAGGTGATTTTATTTTCATTTAAAGTCACTAAAGTTCAATAAACGGTGTTAGTCACTCTACCGGTATGTAACAACTGTTCGAGACATGCAAGACGTCTCAAATGTTGTAAACATTCAATCATTATTTTTTTAAAGATGAGCCAAAGCAATTCTCAAGTGAATAAATGCTCGTACAGCCGCAAATTTTTTGAAATACTCCTATTAGTGAGCATTTATGGGTTCGAGATTTAAGAATAAAACGTTGAAGTGGTAATTGAACTTAATTCTGCTGTCTAGAATTTGGCATCTGAAACCCCTCGTATCTGAGCGTCTCAAACCCGCTTCCCGAAATATTGTCAAATTCCTCTCAGCGTAACTGGGACCACAGGATTCACATTTTCCCATCCGTATTTGTTGTTGGTAAATTTTCAATGCACAGTGACTTCTTGAAGTTGCATTACGCATCTTAATTAAGCTCTGAAAGATCTATGAGTCTAAAACCTACTGCTTTTAAAAATTGTAAACATATCTGGACTGATGGTTTTGACTGTTCAATCAGTATATTTTCAATGAGTAAATGATGAATTTGCTACGAAAAAGTTGTGAATATTTCTAGAATCATTTCGATTAATCGGGAAATGCCGTTTGTATTTCAGTCTAACGACATAATCGTAATTGTAAAAAATCAACTTACTTCCAAGACCGCCGAAATATTTTCAAAACATTATTATGTTTAACTAAGAAGCAAAGTTCTCATTTAAATTCTATATACTGACAAGTTCTAGATTTATAAAATGGTCCAACCACTCGTTATTCTACTCTTAAATAGTCGTATATCTTGATTACACATTCCACTCTTGATATATTTCATGACAATAATTCCTAGCGCAATAAGGACTTCCTAATGGTCACACTACACAAACCACAGCAAGTCCGAGTGATTTATTAGGTTGCTCTCTTCTGATTTTGAACTATCATGACGGGGCTACCATGTCAAGTGCACTGGCTGTGTGAAAACGCAGCCGTCATTGTAGCTACAAGTTTCGCGATTATTGTAGGCTTATGGTCGAGTTTTGAATGCATTAAGTGAAACGAGAGTTTTGAATACGGTGGAGTTTGAAGAAGCTCGAAATTTGGAATTAAGGGGAAGATTTTCCTTTCTGTCACGGAGCAATCACGACGTTCAAATGAAAACATCACGTGCTGCATTTTTGGTACACGAACAAACGACCACTAAGCACGCATGCATGCGCGGGCGCTGCCAGGTGGTGGAACGTCCTCAGTAAATTTGTTTATCGAACTCCCCTCAAGTACGAATTTCTATTGGCCTACTGAGCTCGGTGCTCTCGATTGGCTTTGTCTATACATGCTTGAAAGTAGGTCAAACTTGAGCTTTGGAGTGGAACTCTAAAGTTTAAGGAGATCGTTCGCAAACTGCCCGTAGCTGGAACATCTGACGGCACATAGCTCGTGCGGGAAACTCTCTAGCAAAGGAGAAAACTATTTATGATCTGGCTGACCAGTCCTGCAAATGAGGGACTAAAGGCATGCAACCGTGCTGAGTACACTGGCTCACTGTGTTAACGTAGTAGAAATACCACGTAATCACAACCTGTGTCATGTTACCACAAAAGAAAATTTCAGTCATCTGATCACTCTACCTATATTTATCACGGCTAGCTATTCATCTTTCAGATAAAATATCGTAATAGATGAGTAAAATATTTATTCATTTATTCATTTATCTTCCTTCGTTTTTTCTCTTTCTGACATGATTCCACTAACTTTCTATGATCGATGCAATGATACAACGGACGCGAAAACACTCACGCTGGGAGTAAAGTACACTTTACCCGCAACACAGAGCAACATATTTACTTTTCCACTTTTTGAACACTATCGAAAGGTGAACGAACCGCTTCGCCAAGCTACTTAGGTGCTTTGTAAGCACGTATGACTGATGTTCTGCAGCGCATAGGCTGCTCGACCCATTGCTTGTCGTTCCAATTGTCGTGCGCTGTGTTACGGAATGATAGCAAACGCGCGGTGAAGTGTAGGGCTGGAGTTGGAAATTACAGCTCTCTGCTGAAATAGAAAGGCAAATTTCTGGTGTGAAGAGCTCAATAATAGTCTCCAGTCGTCGTAATGATAATGCTATACTGGGATTAGAATAACATGCGACCCACGTGTCATGTTTATTTGAATTTGTTAGCGAATCTAGACATCCGTATTTCTCGTGAACTAAGATTAGGGTTGTGAGAGCGTTGTTGTGTCACATTACTGTGTTTTCTGGTGTCTTCTGTCGTCTTGGTGACCTAATGGGTAGAGGGGCGATAGAGAGTTGGATTCATGCGAGTGCGAGGTTAATTCATCGTGATAGATGAGCAGTATATATGGTAAAGGTAAGTGGAATGTGCGAGCTGGTTGCGAGTTTCTGTTCCACGACAAAAGACAGCTGAAAAAACTCTTGAGGAATTTTTCCTGTGAGGATGATACTTCACTGACGTAATGGCTGCACTTCAGCAAAAAAATACGACAGTAAATTACTATTTTACTTTGAAAAGTTTAAGGGAACAACTTTGCGCGTTAACATCCAGAGTTTTTCCTTTATTGCAGTGCCTCCCATGGGAAAGGAAATCAGGCAGATTTGACACGCGCGAAAAAATCATGAATACTTGTTTCATATTTTTGCATTTCCTCAGTGCAGCCTTTTTCAAAGCCAAAATAAATTTAAATTATACGCGTGATTCGTTAATATTTTCCAAAACTCATTTCAAGGTAGAACAAGATTTGTCTCTGTATGACCGTCTATCGAACGCTTGTCGAACCGAGACACAGAATCTACATAGTTCTTCCCGAGAGAATAGCCTGCTCGGTACTTTCTCTGCCGTGGTTGAGGCAATATCCTCATCCGGTTGTGTCGTCTTCTCTCTGGCGGCGCGATGCTTGCGACGTAAAAACTGACTCTTGCCCCACGCAACATAGCGCCGGGAAGACGAGCCGGTGGGAAGAAGCTCCTCTTTTTTCTAAATTCTTCGTGCACATGCTAATGAAAAACGAAAGCTATTTTAGGGTGAAGTATAGTTGGAGATGCGCGGTATCATAATATGAAATAGTGCGGTATCATTTATAATATGACGTCATTTTGATTAAAGAGGTTTAGTACGATAACGAAATAAATGTTTGAAATTAAATAGGGATCAGGATGTAGTTTCACAAAATGCTCCTTGGTATTAGAAGAATGAGTACAGACATTGCAAACATGGAATCATGATTGTTTTGCATTATATTTTAAGCTTATATGAAACAATCTTCTTCGGAAAAAAATAAATTAAAACCCTTTTACCTCAATATTGAAAAAAAACTTTCTAGTTAAAACATTAATTGCGTGATTCTTTGGCCATGTATTAAAACTTGAATTCAAGATAACATTTGTTTTAACGGGAGCACGTATTGATCCGTACACAGTTGTGGAGAACGTATATTTTTCATATCAGATGGTTTTGAAAATATACATCAGAAATGTAGCTTATTTCTCTCATGGAGGTGCTCATATTGTTAAGATAATTTTTTTAATAAGGAAATTGAGATTGAATAGGACTAAATACCGAACAAATATTACCATACAGAGCATGAACTATCACACAAGTGTTTGACTACATGCAGTTGAGGCATTCATTAGCTTCACCGAGGAGGTTGATCAACAACTTTCTACAGATTGAGGTCCAAATTACATGATTGCACCACTGCTGTTCCCTTGCCACATCCAAACAATCCGAAAGAATCAGGTTGTAGTCCCGAAGAAAGCTCGACGATAGGAGAAGCATCCGTGTGGGCATCGCAAACAAGGAAGGAAGGCCGGCCGTGTGCCCATCCTTTAGCTCCGGCAACTTTCCTCTCAGCTTGGAACGCTCGTGGAAAGCTTTCTCTTGCGCAGGTTTTTAGCGCAGACGAACGGGCATACGAGAGGAGGACTGCATAACGATCAGCCACCAACTTTTACTTCTCTAGAAAGCTTATGTGATGAACAGGTGGCGTGCAGTTATGCCTACGTAACGTGAGGGACAGTGAGTGCGCAGGCTTTGGTTGAGAGCGGCAGCATTCTCGGTAGAGATTTTATTCAAGGAAATCCTACAGACGAAAGTTTTACTCAATAAACGACACTTGCTCGATACCGCCACTTTCACGCGCAAAATATTACAAGTAATTTTCTCGTGATCTAGATGCTAAGTAAAACAATAATATTCGACACGTTTTTGCGTAGTGCTGTTTTCTAACAGGATAAATGATTACGCGTGGTTGGAATGTGATATTTTGAAACGATGACATGAGTTTTCGTGTTTAATTTATGCCTGGTAACAGTTTGCTACTTCCAAGTTACATGCTTTAGAGATCATCTTATCGTACTAGTCAATGAACCGAGTTTAATTGCACTGCGTTCCATGAAGTTGACAAAGTTCATTAAGTATTGCTCCGTCAGTATTTGTGACTGACCGGAACACCAAATGCACGAGCGAAATAGGAGACAACTATGCCACTAGTACAGTTCATCAGGCATTCGAAGTACAGCACGTCACTTTTGAAATTCGTCATGAATTTCACTTTCACCGTTGAATTGAGGTACTTAAAAGGTGATGTCTTTGCTGCCTCAGTCGTCCGCGTAGAGAGCGGTGCGGTGGGACTGAAAGGGCAACATTTGGTGATCTGCAGGATGTTCCGCCTGATGAACGACTCTGACTCTCGCTTTTCTTCCTTCGTGAAAATTTAAGAGGAAATGGTCCTACCGTTAGTTGCTCGTCACTTTCTCTCAATACCATCAGAGATTGCGACCCAAACCTGACCTGCGTTTAGCTTTCTACCAAGACCCAGGACCGTACTATTGAGTAGTCCAGGATTCCCACGCTTCGCTGACACGGAAAGAAAGCAGCAGCTGCGTGATCAACTTAGAGTATACAGAAAACCGTGGCTCAGTAATCATTGGCCTGATGCTACATATATGTGAGACTATCCATATAATTCAATTTGAAAAAAATACCAGTAACACTTTTTTAAATTTGAATGTTAAATCCACATGTAGTACAACCAGTAAATTGCTTATAATGAAAGGATTTTAAATACCGCAATTGAAAGGAATTGAATTGAGCTTTGATTCAATTGTCTTAGACCTGAGGTTTGGGGTTGTGGTACGCATGTTTTCAATACACTTCCGGTTTGAAATTGTAGAAATAAAAGAGCGCATACTGAATTAGTACGTTTAACCATAACAAAGGAATTCACCGGAAATTGAAACCAATTTTTCTATTGTTACAACAAAAATAAATACATGAATATCTCGAAGCTGCCGTATTGCAAGAAAAAGTGTAATNATTTATCGTGTTAGAGGAGCATGTAGTTCTCACTTCCGTTGACTTAACAGAGGACAACGTCCTACGTAAATGTTACACAGGAATGCTTCATTATCGAATACGAACAACTTGCTAAAATAAAAAGATTTTATCGGTACTCGAAATTACAGTACATTTCTGGAAATGTTTATCTTTTTAAATTAGAAAAGATGCACCGGCTTACAATAGCTCCGCTTACATTGATACGCTATACATCCCGGTAAGCCATCTGGGCACTGACCCAATAAATGTTTAAAACTTACGAGATCATGAGAAAATGAGCAATTTAGAGTCTGATTCTGCTTAAAAACCTCATTACTAGAATTCTCGAGTCAGTTTTTCTATTAGGTGTTTCCTAATGAAGCCCACAGCTCGAAGAAAGTTTCTCCTCGGATTTCTTGCCGCTCTCTTTGCAACGATCTTTTCCCCAGGACGCTTCCGGACGACTTTCTAAAGTCCATGTGATGGTCTTATGTATCCTGGAGGTTCAAGTGGCCCCTCCGCGTCGGCAATTGAACAACATTTTTTGATGTGGGTCAAGCCCATCACTACGAAATCAGGACAACGAACACAATAAGAAATGGTCTCTATTTTTTCCTGACACCAGCGCGAGAAATTCACTAACTTAATCAATTTTCTATTTTTCTGATTAAAACTATCAGTGAGTTTTTCTCAAGCCAGCGGGTTACGAAGATGTAAAAAGTTTTAACATTTCCCACTGTCGAGTAAATTTCCCACTGCTAGAGTAGAGGATGGTTGCGGGCAACTGAGGCGGTAGCCATTTCTGTTACGAGGCTCCAAAAGATCATTGCCGAAGCATCGTTGATGTCTCTGGGGCTCAACATATTCTTCGAAAAAAATTGAACTTGAATTGTCACATAACTGTAGCGTATACATGGTGCAACATTTTTCTGCGCAGGTCTTCCTTTTTAGTTGTTGTTCAGATAAATTTAACTCCACTATGGAAAGTTTCACTTATTTCATATTATTTTAAATATTTTATTTTAAACACCATATGGATGAGGGAGAATGCAGGGTTCTTCAACTGCTCTGCCCAAGACCTTGACATTGGGCTCACGCTAAGAAGACCAGTTTACATTATCTGGTGCACAAAATGCTGGCAAAAACCAAGCTGGAAGAATCTTTT
>JACJUY010002033.1:62885-73864 GCA_014220935.1 Platorchestia sp. MABIK
ACGCTTGGCTGACTGCTCATTTTGGCCCTCACAGAATGGGGCAAAAAACTTGCTTTGCACCAGCGAACCAGTTCAAATGAAAGTGAAAAGCAAGTAGAACTCGGTTGGAGAATTTATTTTAGGAAAATTTTCTTGAAAAATCGAGTTCCTGTTGCTTTATTTAAGGATCTAACAGTGTAGATAAATTAACGACACATAAATATTTGCGAAAAACTTTAAAAAATTTGAATGATTTTCAATGTATGTCAATATTCTCATTCAATGACTCTAAGTAGTTCAAGTTTTTAGAAAGTTTGTTTTCTATTTTAACTCGCGAAACTTTGGATATGAACACACTACCGTCAATTCACCAATTGGGGCCTCTCGCTACTTGTCGACTCTAATTAGAGGCGAACGATACTTGCAAGTACACTCATTTGCGAAGTATGCTTGATACTGTTACATGAAGTACTTATGGTATCTTTCTGTTAGAGTGAGGTGCATAATTAATGTTCTGAATCAGGTCTTCAAGCTGTATTGAAACATCTAAAACAATTTCCATACGTTACCCAGGTACTGTTGCCTCAACACGGTTTTGAAGCATTGAAATGACCGTCTTGTTAATGCGGGTGCGTTTAAACGATACAGAGACATCACAGTTACACTAAAAATGTTAATTTAAAAATATTTGGTTCACGTTTAGTAAATTTACCCACAGCGCAATGTTATTTATAAAATTGCCTTAACATTAGGGCATTCGCCACATGAA
Organism: Platorchestia sp. MABIK; assembly: GCA_014220935.1. Classification (NCBI taxonomy): domain Eukaryota; kingdom Metazoa; phylum Arthropoda; class Malacostraca; order Amphipoda; family Talitridae; genus Platorchestia; species Platorchestia sp. MABIK. The sequence goes on from JACJUY010002033.1 coordinate 63,634, forward strand.
TGCACTTCAATGAATATCTTAATTTTTTAACGCTATGATTGCAATACCAGCATATTTTTCGCATCGTTATTTTTCACCTGCACTGCCATTGATCAAGGTGAAAACACACGTCATATTTGTTAATGATGCGAGCCGAGACTTTTGAAACCTGTGAATAGAAATGACATCTGCCACGCGCTGTAGAAAATTTCTCCAACTTCTTTTCAGTGCAGCAATTCTTTGCTAGATAGGTGCTAAACTATAGAGCGTTGGTGAGGTATTCGTGTTATTGCATTACTACGCGGTAATCATTAACATCAATCGTATACCACAGCTTCAAGGTAATTTTAGTTAACTGATCGGAATCAGAGCAAGAATATCATAACGGAAAGCCCTACATATGTTCCACTGCACAGTAGAACTCTTCACTTAGGTTCGTTCAAGAACAAGCTTGCAACTGGACACCTAGAAGTTCGTTTAAGAATGTGTACTGTAAGAGGATCGAATGAACTTCTAGTTTTACGACACATTTTTTAAAAGTTAATGCGAAATTTAAGTTTCATTTCATCATTTGTCGGTTCAACGTTGACATTCAGGAAGAAAAGAGACAGTTGTAAGCACAGTACATTTCATAGGCTACAATTTTTTGCGTTTTTTAGTAGTTTGTAGAGACAATCAGACGTCAAGAAGATGAAAATCGTGGTAAAAATCCATCTCAGATGGAGGTGATAAAAGTTCAAATGAAGAAGTGGAACATTTTATCACCTACCATAACAGAGAAGCCAGACAATAATTAAACGTTCAACAATAAATAACAAACAGCTCGTAATAACTTTTTTTTAGTGCAGCGTGCTTCCCTCAGTTTGTGACATTATTTTTTCGTTTTCTCGCTCAATTGCAGCATACTCATCACTTCTATTGCAAATTCGATAATTTTTGAGCACCTCTCTGCTCATACACGATACATATAACGCATAACGCAGGTCTTACAGGAAACAATACGTATTAAGTATTAAGCTCAGATTTGACCCGTTCACCCTACCGACAGTCCGACTAGTTTTAAATTTATTGTACCCTACATACACCTGATGCCCGGCTGCGTACGGTACCAGTGTCCTGCTTACACTCGGCCTAATATCTAACAGTAGCACATGTCCTACATTGACGCGTCCTACCTTGCGGCAGTGCCCCACCATCATGGAGCGTCCCGCTAACACCAGTCCCAAAACAATGGCGACATCATGTGCTTCCTCACTGACCTAAATAAGCTACAGCCCAGGCGTGTTCCACATGCTAACGTCAACCGCATACTCTTACCAGAATTGTTTGAAAAACTCACACGGTAATTCTAGTGGTTTGCAAACAGGACAAAGCTAACTTTCCTCTGAAGGAACCGGAAACTGGTGTGGAACGCGTAAGTCTCGTCCTCATTGGATATCTGAATTGTTCGCTTTAATGTTGTAAATAGGTAGAGGTCATAGGTCTGATAGATATGTTATAATGTACGAGGATGTTTTTACTCGTGTACTTTGATAGCAAGCTATACATCGAACACAAATGTACATTCAAGTAGGATAAGGAAAAGATAATGTGACGCCCATGTTGAAAACCCTTGTTCCCGTCAAAAGTAAGCATAAAGCTCCTGACTTCATAAAATGGAATAAATGAAATTTGAACTTGTTACCGATCACTTGTTTTCAAAGCCTTTGTAACAAATGTATCCTCACTCGAAAGATGAAAAGAAGAACCAATGTTAAAATGTACGTTATTTATTGCAAACGATTCGAGTACCAAGCTGAGCCTNAAGGAAAATCACCGTTCGTTCTCATCGAAAAAAAGAGAGAATTGACTAAGCTGATGAATTCCACGGTTGGATTCAGGAAGAGTTAGAGGCTATATCTTATTGTATTCATTGTGAGATTCCGTATCTTTAAGCGTGAAATTCCCCAAGAATTGACCTATTGAAAATATTACAAACGACTCTTTTTTTCTTGAGAAAAACAGAGTCAGGAAAAAACTTTTAGCGTTACCAGATCTCTAAATATATTTCACGTCTCAAAAGTGAGAGATTAATTGCTTGAAAATTACGAAAATAATTTCCGTTTTCAACAGGATTTTGAAAAAGGAAAACACAAGTCTCAACACCATCATGAGATCTTATTGCGTGCTGGCGTTGCTGTGTCTGGCTGCATGCGGCCGTGCGACGCCCGTAGCGAAGCCTGAGGAGCCTCTTGCGGCTGAGGCCAGGACGGCTCCAGACTCCAGTCACATCCAGCCATCTCCACCAGACCCGCTGCTGAAGAGAGACGGGGCCCACCACGGAGGGGTGAGTCCTCTTACGACCCGTGTGCTTGAACAGATCTTCTGACAACCCGCGTGCTAGAACAGATCCTCTTACAACCCGTGTGCTTGAACATATCCTCTTACAACCCGTGTACTTGAACGGATCCTCTTACGACCCGTATGCTTGAACAGATCCTCTTGCGACCCGTATGCTTGAACGGATCGTCTTACAACTCGTGTGCTTGAACGAAAGATATTAGGGGAAAATCACCTGTTTATGTTTTCTGTTTTTTATGACAGAAATTAAAACTTGAAACAGGAATGCGGAACTGAACCTACATTCCTGTTTATTTTTATCGTTGCTCAACAGTGAGATCGTTTTTAGCGAAAATCAGTGCTACCTTTCTCGTTACTGCCAAGAGTTTGTGTTTGCCAACTACTCAGCCCTATTCAATTATTTTGAGCGCTTTTTCATTTCAAGCTATTTGTGGTTGAATGAACTCACAACCACGCCCGAAGAAAATCAATTAGTGAGAAATAGAGTTAAAATGTTTATTTCGTTTCTGAAGTGGTAAATAAGAAAAATAGACAATATTAACAACGCAGAGCCAAAATATGAACATTTTTTTCATTAGCACACATGTTATAGTTTGAAAAGGTGAAAAATGTAATATTTCATTTTTTTTAATGCTGTAATGATTAGTTTCCTACTATTTGAGTGTGATAGTGTTTTTGATTCTAAAGACCTGCTGAGACTGGGTTTTGTCTGATGAAATTCTTAAAGGGCAACCACCGAAAATGTTGTGCTGCACTGCACTCATTATGAACAGGTGGTATGAAGTTTCATTTCAATATTGAAAATGAGTTTCAAATTCTTTCGCTACCTATACTTTACTGTAATTTTTTTCTACAGTTTTGTGGTAAGTTAAAAATTATGGCGATAAAACATGTTATTGTTGTACTACATATTGCATAATGCATTTGTTAGCACATTTGATACTTTTGTGACTCCCTATTGCCGTAGAATACTTGAAAAATATGTTGACAACGGAGCCGTCATGAAATTTCAAACAGTTTGCCACTATAAGAACGTTTACCTCACGAACACCAGTGAGTTTTAAGTCTATCTTGAATCGTAACTGATGCACCAAATGTTACCTGGCAGGGAGGAGCGAGTTCATTCAGCTCGGTGGGCACATCATCGTACGCGTCAGCACCCAACAGCTTCGTGGGCGGCAGCGGACACGGAGGAGGAGGAGGAGGAGGTTTTGGAGGCTCTGGATTCGGTGCCTCAGCTGGAGGGTTTGGCGCCTCAGGTTTTGGTGGTTCCGGTGGAGGATACGGTGCCTCCGGAGGTGGATTTGGTGCATCCGGAGGTGGATTTGGTGCATCTGGAGGTGGATTTGGTGCTTCTGGCGGACACGGGAAAGGATTACCTGCCTCAGGACATGGAGGAGGACATGGCAAAGGCTTTGGCGGCTCTGGACTTGGAGGAGGCTTCGGAGGCAAAGGGCATGGCGGTGGTGGCGGCGGTGGTGGCGGCGGCGGCGGAGGTTGGTTTTAAATTGAAAAATAGTAAAGTTTAATTGTTTTGAATTGATGAGATAAATTTCATGTAGCTCAACGACAGATAAATTGGCTTTTTTAAAAGCTCTAGAAAACCTAAAAATTTATGATTAAAAGCAAAATCTGTTAACTGACTCAGAAATATACTAAGCTTGTAGGAAGTAGCTAACTAACTTTGAGCCTCTTGCTGAGGTAACTCGATGTGATGAATATACTGGAAACATGACGCGCGCGTAAAATTCGACATCATATATTGGAAACGATTTCGAAAGGGAAATTACATCTTCTGTGCTTTTTATATCTATTATGACTAAGAATATCAGTTATTCCCAGTGGAAGATAGCAACTCACAAAGTTCACCTGCTACTGTTTAAAAAAGCAGTGGGCTGTCTGAATTCATTATTTTCGATTGTTTATCAATCGAATCGATTCATACACAACTAGTAATAATCAAACAATATCGACAATTATTTTCACTTATTAAGTGCACTCCTTCATATTAATTTTCTATTGTCATTTCAGTTTCAGTTTTATCAATTTACCATCGGTTACCTTTATTCAAGAAGTTGTCATTTGGGTAGTTCATATTATGGAAAATAAAGGATGTACCGTACCATTTCCCATCCAAAAAAGTAACCTTAATTTGAGGTGGACGTATTTTAAAACTCAGGAGATGCATCATTTGTTTCGCAAAAGAATATCTTTCATTCGAAGAGTCCATTCTTTAAAATCTAAACGGTATTGGACTAGTCACTGAAAAGAAAAACCTCCATTGAGAATTCAACCATCAGAGCACAGGATATATCACTTGTACCCCAACCTTCATCTGAGAGATGCTTGTTTTCGAACTCATTAGATGCGCCACTTACTGCTCAAAAGAGTTTCCGTGACTAAAGTTAGAAGGGTAACTTTATTATGACCACACAGGCTACGGAGGCGGCATCAGCAACCACATCGGAGGCAGCAGCTACGGACCTCCCCCCGTCCAGCAGTCCTACGGCGCACCACCCCCCAAACAGACCGGCTACTACTACTATTACTACCCCGTTCAGGTCGAAGAAGACGGCGGCAAGAAGGGTTCCGAGAAAGGATTCATGGATAAGGTTTGTGAACCTCAGAGTAGTTTGCGAATTTTAGTCATTTTGTTAGTTTACGACAAAAATTGAAATTACACATTGTTTTATGTTCGCGGAGTATGACGGTTGTTGAATTCATTCACACATTAAATGTTTCACTCCAGAACTGCTCTTCGACTTTGTTTTGATGTTATTGTAAATAGTTATCATTGATTATAAGAGACTTTGTTCAACAGTAGTAAGTAGAACATGAGCAATTTCGTTTTGTCACAGCCCCGAACTCTACGAGTCACATTCGACAATCGGATATCATTGAAGTAAAAATATTAGGTCCCTTTTAAAATGCGAAATATTTGTTCAGATGAAGAAACTCTTCGAGCCGATGATGTACCCCTGGAACGCGATGATGGATTACTTCGGATACGGTGATGACTACGACTACGACTATGACTACGACAGCTATGGCGTCTACGCGAGATCTTTAGTCTCCAGGGCCTCAGAATACGTGCCCTGGGATACTGTCGATGAGGTAAGAGTACCTTGGATATCGTTTAGCATTTGCTGTTCATTTGGCATAAATTGTAATTTTGAAGCATAAGTTAGTTTTACTTATCTCACAAAAGTAAAGCCTCAGAGTTATCTGAAGAAAAAGAGCAGAATTAAAGGTTAATGTTTCGATTCATGCAAACCAGATCGATGTGTTTTCAGTGAATTCTAGCGGTGAATTTATAAAGGATCTCTGTTCGCAGTTCAATTAACGAAATTCATCCGGTACATTGTACGTAAAATTCGAGAGTGGAAATGTTTTTAAAAGGCTAAAAGAACTCAACAAATTAACTATATTTCGAGAAATCCGCCTCATCTGACTGTAGTACAGGAAAATTACCTTCAATGATGCTAGCAAACTTTCTGCTAGCAATGCTTCAATGACGCTGGTAATTCGTTGATTAATATAGGTATAATTTTATTAATTTGCTTCATTGGGGCAGAACAACACCCTGAACCTTTTTTAGTTTACTCAGTTTTAAATTACCATCGGCAGGTGTCTAATGTGGTGACCCAAGACCAGTGCGTCGAGTACTTTGCTTGCCAGCTGGGCGCATACGGTCGTGACTACAACAACGCCCACTTGTGAGTCCACATTTAAGCTGGGATATTACTGATGTTCTTGAGCGTTGGTATTGCAGTCTTGCAATTCATTTCATTCTCTAATTTAATCGCAAAGGGAATTTGAACGTCTACTTTAATTGACTTACTAGTGTCAAGTTTACATAATACTTGAATGACAAAAAGCTAATGGATTATTCTGATTTATGAGAAATTGAATGCTAAGTTTTGGACAATTGAGTAAGTACATTATTTTTGCTAAAAAGACTCTCAAGTTTTTCAAGGATGCACACGAATTGATTCTTGAGTGCTTTTAGAAACAACAAATAATTAAAGAAGTTCTCAATGCTTCTGTGTGAAAAATAACCGTATACTGGCTAACCGAATGCGAGCGTAACTTCTTAACGTTACGTGAGATATTCAACAAGATAACTCCGCTAGAAAGTTGCAGAAGGTGTCGTTTCTTGGTACAAACTATGCTCTTTTATTGTTTGAAGAAAAAATCAATATTAGTATGTGTTGTCGTGGTTAGGATACTAAATTAGTAGATATTGTACTTTAGACAGGGGGTCGCTTTGGGGAAGTTTACTCACTGTTTTCACGGTGATTTGTAATACTTGTGTTGTAATTCATCAATAAAAAAATACGCAGAGGACGCTGTGCTTGGGATTGTAAAAACAAGATTACTAAAACGACAATCCGGCAATTTTTCTAACTTTTTCAGCGTTTTCGTTTATTTTTTAACATTGTAGAAAGATATTTACAAAGAATATGAGGACCAATGACAAAAAAACTATTTTACCCATGATAGTTTGAACCAAAAATACTAATAGGGAAACTAATTAATGATCACACAGGTCTGTCGCCACCACGATAATTTGACATCGCTTCTTTCTACAGCCTGTTGGACTACCTGCTGCCAGAAGAGAACATCTCGGACAACAGCTACTACCGCAGCTTCAAACACTCCGTGCTGCAAAAGACTGACTGCAGCCTCTACAGCTGCCCCCTCATCCGTAGACGACGGGAACAAGTTAACTAATCGGTCTTCGAGATCTGTTAATGTTTGTTCGATTATGGCTAAAGGATCCTAATTCATTTTTCATCGAGATTTGTATTTATTACGTCATGACATCAATTTCGTCTCTTGTAATTTGAACGAATGAATTGACTGCTAAATAGATTTCTAACAGTAGAAAACTGGTATATTGCACTCAACTACGAACTCGATTTAGTATTTCATGTAAGACTGTTGCACAAAGGGTAGTTGGCCAGTTGAAGGTATGCCAGGAATATTTTGTGAGCGAAACCAAAGCACATTATTTCGAGTTCAATAATTCAGCGTTCAGGGAACACATTTCTTAAAAGATATTAGTTCCGGTAGCTTCGAGAATTTGCATGCCCCATATATCATGTCTCATTTATCTTGCTAGTTAAATGAATTGTTACTTACGTTTTATTTTTGATGTTGTTATCGTTGTTGATATTTTATTTTAGCTAAGAAACATATGTCAAAATATTGAGAATCTATGAATTTGTTACAGTTTTCCCAGTCCGTTGTGGTTTTGAGTTTATTGGTTATCATAGCCAGATACGAGTATAAATAGAAAAATGGGATGATTTTGCAGTAAAAATTCATTTTAAAGCTGGTGGTGAAGAAAACGTTGCTCAAATTTGTAGCCGTATTAAAAATGTCAAATGAGAAATTTTTCCACGGTTCTGGCCTGACACTTTTCAAAGTCATGATGAAAAGCATTCGTATTTGTTAGCATTGCGGGAATTCAATATTCTTGTACCGACATTTTAGTACGCACGTGGACATACGCTACAAATACCCTATATTGTTAACTGTAAATAGTAACAATGTAGTCGAGTAATTACGTTTGTTTTGGTTAGCATTAGGCATTATGCAGGTAGGTAACGCCTCTCTCGCGCACGCGGAGACGGGACTTGAAGAGGACAGTCTTGTTATATTTACTTCGAGCAGCTCATTTGCGATAAGTTCTGTAAGGTTTTCTCCTATGTATTCATCCAGTGTGGTCATCATTTGTCTTCTTGATATTTCCTCAAGAAAAGAATATCTGAGATAGTGTTTACTATTACGTTTTCAGCTTTAAAGGTCAATGCCCGGTAATTTATTCAGTAGACCTGCATTAAGACAATGAAATATTCATTACTAAGCCTTGAAATAATCAAAAGCTTTAGGATATTCCACTCAAATAATCCTCCCAGGTTGAGGATTGTCTCGTAGACACTGATGTGGAGCATTTGGACATCTACTGGTGTTCTTATTTATTATTTTATACTCTATTTATTCTTACCTCTGATTCTGTAACGGATATTCCGGAATTTAAGTAAATACGCGTAAATATAACCGACTTTGTTTAACTGTCAAACATCCCATCTGCTTGGAGATTCTAAATCTCCTCTTGACATCAAATTTCTCCCTGAATTTACTCTAACAATTGCTTGTCAAATACTATCATCAGTTCAAATCAGATTTTTTCCCAGAAGCAGCTAGGCCTGTAACGCTGTGGAGTTATAAACCAAATTTGAATTGATTTAAATTAAAATACTTTCTTAAAATTTAATTAGTCATACCTCACCAGCTGACTCCAAAGTTGTGTACAACCTGCTACCAAAACGATGATGCAGGACCTAATTCTACTGACAGAAATATTTGTTACTTCACTTCCACTCCGTGAGAGAAGGTAGCACAAGAAATCCAAATGAAGTTCAAATTTGAGCCTGAATTTGCTTAGAGACTAATGATGGTTGAGCAAACGAACTTTTTATACAGTTAATATTACAATAATCCTACTCATTACGAATGTAATCAATGAAGAGAAGACGCAATACGAGTGAAATCAAATTCATTCCGCACATTCACATTCATTCAAATTCTATGGAACTGATGACTTAAGCGCTGCACCCCATCCAACTGCTGCATCCTAGGCCATCGTACGCCATTTATCCCAGAATCTCCTCTCCAACACAGAGAAAAATGAATGACAAAGATAAGAGCTATGCAACTCTCATTCCTCACGAATAGTACCCAGCTACATCTTCTCAGCAGAGGAAAGCAATAAGTAAAAAAGGAAGAGTTGAGTTCACACTAGGAATTTTTTATCGTCACTCTGAGCTTTCCGCACGTGACTTTTTCAGAAGCTAATCGAAATTTTCGCATTCTTCAGTGTTTTTTGTTATGATTCTCTGACACGTTTCCAACATTTATGACTTGACATTGTTTATTAACTTTTATTCAACATTTAACACTGAGTTATATTTCCTTTAATATGTCTGGAATTAAGGACTTGTATAACTCACCTCACGAGCTTAAGGACTGCTAGTCCAGCAGTGAGCGTCGAGAACTTGCCGGAACAATTTTTTCAAAAGCGACGATTTAAAAGAGATGTTTTGAAATAATGGTTGCATCAATTAGAATCAAATGCAGGACCTGTTCAAGTGTTTATGTTATATTGATTTAGAGCTTATCAGGATGGCCCATTCGTTTTTGAACCATTATTTGGTATACAGTTAATTTACACCATTTAAGTCAAGTTTTATGTCAACCAATGATATAATTAATAATTGTGAGCCAACAATTAAAAACTTTCCTCATTTTAGGTGAAATCCCAGTCAGAAGCACCAGAGTTAAATTCGTGGAAATAAATTAAATAGTATTTAAAAATCAACATTTCTGGAAAATCTGCTCAGATTCTGAATGAATTCAAAACCGACAAATACGGTTTCTTATCACCTACGAAATACTAAAGAGAATAGAAATAAAAATACAGAGAAAAATAGAGGGAAACGTTGAAAAAATAAAAATCCCTTCCATGGCAGCTTGTTTTTTTTTTAGGGAAACTTTGTACATTCAGATGAATTTTTGAATTACTTCGTATAGTATTTTTAAAACTGAACTTGTTGACAACTGAGAAAGGCTCTGAAAAAAAGTATAAACTATGTTTTAATACATTACGTTTAGGACGAGTTAACATGAGCTCTCTATCAAAGATAAATTAGGTGAAGCCGAGTTAACTCGTTCAAGGAGTCAATTGTACTCTAGAAAAAACTTGTCTAAGTTAACGGTCTATCACCTACCTCCGTAAAAAAAGAAACAGTTCAAAAATTTAATACTTGATTACAACATTTTTTGAAGTTCATTACGTGTTAAAATTCTCAGCAAATTGCTTATCATTTTACTAAATCACACTATA